>PVJL010004912.1:0-119201 GCA_004026885.1 Lyroderma lyra
AAAAAAAAAAAAAAAAGAATAAAATAAATGAACAGACAGAACAGAAACAGACCCACAGATACAGAAAACAAACTGATGGTTCCTAGATAGGAGGGGTGACAGGGGGCTGGATGAAAAAGGTGAAAGGATTAAGAAGTACAAATTGGTAGTCTCATAATAGTGATGGGCATGTAAAGGTACAGAATGGAATATATAGTCAATAATATTGTAATAATTATGTACAGTGTCAGATGGGTAATAGACTTATTGGGGTTATTAACTGTGTAAGTTATATAAATGTCTATGTAGTTTTTTTACACCTGAAATTAATAAAAAATAAATAAAATTAAAGTAAAATAAAATTTATTATTCAGAGGAAATCCAAGTCACTTTTGAGAGTAAAAGAGGGCACAGTGAGTAATTACTCAGATATGCCAGGAATAAAGCAGGGCTGTCCCTAGAAACCTGTGAGATGTGCTCACCTATGCCATGTTCCTTCTGCAGCTCCAGCTGCCTTCCTGCTAGCACCCCAAAGGGGCCTGCCTGGCTCCAGAAGCCAAGCCTTGCAGGGCCTCCTGATGTCTTCTGTTCCCTCCCCCCCCCCCCCCCATTAGGTTGTTAGGTCACCAAGTCCTGTGCATTTCGTATTTCCAAAATACAGCCTTAATCTCCTTGTCTCTCTCCCCTGCCAGCAGCGTGGTCCCCTCTGCCATCCTGCCTCTTCTAGACCAATGCTGCCATTTCCATCCAGTCCCCATCCCCTTTGCAGACTGAAGCCAGAGAGATCTCCCCAGATGCAGCTCTGATTCTGTTCTTCAGTCTGTCTCTTTCCACGGCTCCCTTCTAGCATGCCTCCCTGAAGCCTCGGCAAGGCCTCCAGAAGACCCACCCTCTTCACCTGCCTCACCTGGAGACACACTCCCGTCTATACTCCTGTACCTCAGTCTCTGGGCCCTTCCAATTCTGAGCTTTTCAGCACTAATCTACCAGCCATTGAGGGTCATAAATTGTTTGTGGTTGTGAAATTTTATAGTTACAAAAGTATTTCTTACAACGATTCAACTAAATTCATTTGGAATTATATTGGGACACCATTTTGGTTTCCCTCTGTGAACTCTCTAATTCAGGTGCTGGGACTTGGCCTTGTAGACTTCCCATCTGCCACTAGAGGGTGCTCTATAACGTCACACAAGGCCGAGCCTGTGCTCTCTCCTTTGCCACCACCTGAGTGCCTTGCCCACAGTGACTATCAAGAGCCAGAGAGTTGGTCCATGAAACAAATCTTGGTGCGGTGCTGTATTTAGCCAGCTCGAGCATGACACCTGATATACGTTTGTAGAAGCTAGCTCAAGATTCGTGAACATATTTAACATGTTTTATCTGGAAATTTAATGAACATCTAATATTGAATATCTTTAAAAAATCCCTCGTTTCTATTCTTGTCCAACTTTGTATATGAAGACTCAGTCTTTTCACCATGCCTCCTGGAGGTTGCCCCTCCCACCCCTTCTGGTTCTTCTCATCTAGGTGAGCGATTTTGTGCACAGGTAGGATATCCAGTCCCAAAGTGCCAGCTGGTCAGGGTTTTTGCATATGTGGCTCCTTCTGCTTGGAATGTTTCTGCTGTCCCCTAATGGTTAGGGGGCTGGATGAAAAAGGTGAAAGGATTAAGAAGTACAAATTGGTAGTCTCAAAATAGTGATGGGGATGTAAAGGTACAGAATGGAATATATCTACCAGCCTCTGCTCAAACTCTAGCCTTCTTTGACCCACCAAGGAAGGTAGTCACCTCTGTTACCTACACTCAAGTGTTTGTGAACAGACACATGTGTACTTCCTGCTATGGGCCAGGCACCACTCTGAGATACTTCACCTCCAATGGCCTCTTTAACACTCCCAGTGGATGAGAGGGGCAGGCACTGCTATTATCCTCACAGATGAGAAAACCAAGGCTCAGAGAGGTTTAGTGACTTGGCCATGCTCACCCGCCTGGTAAGTGGTGGAGCTGTAGTTCAAGCTCAGGCAGTCTGACTCCATACCCATGCTCTTTGCTGCTGTGTTATGTCGTGCCTCCTTTATTCACTACCCTTTATAATGCACGATTTATTTGTGATATTTGATTATTATGATCTCTTTTGGGGAACCCAGCATAAGGCCTATTCGTTGATAGGTGCTCTCAATGTACACTGATTGAATGACTGAAAATATTTTTGTTTCTTTAGTGATCAAAATAGCCACCTAACCCTAAGTTTTTTTCCTTTTTAATTCATTTTTATTGTTAGACTTATTGGGGTGACATCTGTTAGCAAGGATTACATAGGTTTCAGGCATACAATTCTACAGTGCATTGTCAGCTTGTTGTATAATAAGTTCACCACCTAATGTGACCTCTCTTTCCATCACCTTATATTTAGCTTCCCCTCCCGCCTCCCTAAGTTTTTCTTTCATGAATGAAAGGGATATGAGGCTGAGGAAATCAGAAACCCTAGACCTGGCTGACATCTAACAGGGCACAGACAATGAATATTCAGAGGGCAGATGTAGGTCACCCTAGACCTGCCAGTAGACAGAGATACTAACTCTGCCAGAGGGAGCCAGGGAAGGCTTCTCTGAAGAAGCAGCATTGGGATAGGTTTTGCAGGATGAATAGGAGTTCACTGAAGTACAGAAATCTAGCCTGTTAGGACCTGGGTTTGGAACATCACCTCTGATGAAGGTTCCATTTCAGCCTTAGAAGATCTTCATAGGAGGTAGAAAATTCAGGTTGTGAGGAACCATGCAGGAAAATAGAAATAGCAGTGGCAACATTTACAGATGTCGGTGTACCAGTGAAACACATTTTTCCAGTCACCCCCTTCGCCTGTGCTTTGCAAAGAAAAGCAAGTCAAGCCTTTTTCTCTTTGACTTCTCTCACTTCTGTCCTCCACCCCCAGCTCCTCTCCTCCTGTGTGGCTGGAAGCTTTTTGGATTTCTTGGAGTCTCCTTTGAGACTGAAGCTATCTATGCTAGAGGTAAGGCAACTAGTGAGAATATTTGGCTGCTGACCTCTTTATTGTTGGCTTCTATGTGAACAGATGTGGACACAGACATAGGGAGCAGGGTTAGGCCCCAGGGGGAGCTGGCAGAGCTGGATGTGACAGGGCAGGAGGCTGGTTACAACCTCTGGAAGCAGAGGTGGCCTGGGGTCCAGGCTGGCCAGCAAGAAAGAGCACAATAGTCCCTTGGATGCTGTGATGGTTCAGGGGGAAACATGTGATCTTACCTTGTGCCTGGAGAGGAAATCCCAAGCTTTTGTCTGGACATGTTGAAAGAAGAGAAGGTGCTAGGATCATAAGCAAGAAGCTGCAGGCCTGGAGCTCTTCTGTCACAGGTGGCTCCCACTCCATGCAGGAAGGCCAGCCCAAGAGTGCAGCCAGCGCAGGGGAAACCAGAATCAAGATAGGCATGGGTTCTGCGTGGACTTTGTTCAATACCTGCATCCACATGGGCCTGAGGTCCTAAACTTCCAATAACTTGGACTTCTCTCCTGTAATTATAAAGCCAGTCTGATCCCACTACTGAGAAGATTCAGGGCAGAGAAGGGTTGGCTTAGTGCAGGAACCACAGTGAGGTGTTCAGATCCTCCAATGGCTGTGTGCAGAGGGCATGGCACCGTATAGGTGCAAGACACTCCTGTATTTTCCTAGCTGCCAGGCAGAGGGCAGGCAGCACCTGAGTGGTTTTAGAGATTATGGGTGGGGAGAAAGCACACATGCCCATTTATGCAAAGCCACACAACAGACACACAACAGAAACACACATACACAAATATGAGTACATTTCAAATACTTTAAAAATGTGCAGCCCAAAACAAAAGTACATGCTCTTTGATGTAGAAATTCCATTTCTGGGAAGTTGTCCTAAGGACAGAGTAAAGGATGTGTGCCAAGACTGGGCTTCCAGGGATTTCCCTGCAGTGCAATTTGTAATAACAAAAAGTTGGCAACAACCCGATTCCAGTAAGGGAGTGGTTGAGTCACTGTACTAGAACACAATGGCATCCGAGGCAGTTCACAAAACGAAACACAGAGCTGTTTACTTATGTGGGAAGATGAGCACCATTGAGTGAAAAAAAAAAAAGCAGCTTGAAAATAGTCTGAATGCTATAAACCCATTTGGGTAAAATAGAAGTTAGAATCACCCTGGAATAGCGGCTGCATATAATCGAAGCTGTTTCTGAGCTGTAATTGTGGTGTTCTTCCTATCCTTGTAGGACGTGAGTGTTGCTTTGAGAGTAAGAACAAACTGGATTTTGAAAAGGAATAGGAATTCTATGCACATATTCCCTCCTCTGTGGGAAAAATGAAGTATGTATGCAGATTGAGATTGCAATGTTGCCTATAAAGCATAAGGTTGGAAGCAACCTTGATGTCCAGCATTAGGCGATTGATGAAAGAAATCAAAGGGCAGCCATTCAATGGCATGATGGTGCAGATGTTACAAAGAGAGGAAGCTCTAGATGTGCTCTGATTAAGAATAGCCTCCAAGATACAGAAAGTGGGGGGGAAAGCAGAATAGTGTTTATAGTGTGTGATCGTCTGTAGAAAAACAGTTCTATGCATATATAAACATGAAATATCTCTAGAAGCACTTGCAGGAAACAAGCTTCCTCTGCCTTGGGAAGGAAGCTGGTGGTCTGAGATCAGGGTGGGGGAAAGGGGGCTCATGTTAGCTGCACACTATCTATACCTTGAATTAAAACACCATTTGCATATGTGCCCTGTGTGAAAGCGTGACTTAAACATAAAGGAGAAGAAAGCACAGCCATGTTTAGGAAAGCACATAGCAGAGAGGTCTAAACGTGCTGGCAGAGGTACCTGCTCTCCCAGCACAAGCCCCTCCCAGCAGACACACATATGTCTGTGTGCATAAGGGCTCAGCACTGGGGCTCTCCTCCCTTGTCCACATCCTGCAGGTGGCTGAGGTCTCCTGTGGGGCTGGGGGTAGTGGCATAGGGGACCTTGTGGCAGCTGGAATGATGACAATTCAGTGCTGTCTCTTTAATTCCCTCTGACTGAAATGCCAATTTTCCGCTAGGCTGGCCTGGCTGCTGCAGAATCGCTTCTGTTAACAAACTGCACTGAAGAGCAGAGCAATTAGGCAATTAAACTGTTTTAAATTGAATCGAGAGCTCTGATATTTCGGGTAGGGTGGTTTCTTGGCCTCACCTCTGCCCTGTGTGGTGAATGCAAGAGCAGAGGGGCTAAAGGGCAGGGACTGGTGATGGTACCTGGGTGGGAGCAGCTCAGAGCAGACTTCAGAGCTGGACACTTAGACCTATGGCGCTGTGGGCATGCAGCCCCTTCTGGCGTTCCTACCTGCTAGAGCATGCAGGCTCTGAATTTATTCATCCATTTGTGTATTTATTGAACATATATCATGTGCCAGGCACTCTTCTAGGCACTGGGATCCAGCAGTAAATGGAGTAGACCAAGTCCTTGTCCTCTCAAGCTCATATTATACAAGGGGGAGGCAGATAATAAGCAAAGCAACGAAAAAGCAAGATGATTCCAGAATGACATGTGAAGATAGGAAGGGAATGGATAGGGAACTGTGTTAGCTAGAATGGTCAGTGAAGGCCTCTCCAAGATGGCCACATTCCTGCTGAGAAACTGAGGATAGGAAGATGCAGACATAAAAAGAGCTTTCCAGATAGAATGAACAGTAGATGCAAAGGCCCTGAGGTATGCCCAGTCTTGGCTAATTTGTGCAAGACCAAAGGTTAATTGGCCAAAGTATGGAGTAAAGGGAAGAGTCAGGAGAGACTGGCTGGGGCCTCCCTGCATGCTGGCTTCCGTGATGCTCACAGCAATCTTGTGGAAGGAGATTTGTTATCCATATGGCCTCAGAGAGGGAAAAGATCTTGCCTGAGTGACTCAACAAGGGCTACCACAGGAGCCAGGCTGCTCAATCTGAAGAATAGCCCCAGGCACTCTGGTCTTTCTGTGCCCTCTAGGCTTTCCCTGGTGGAGGAGGTGGTCCTAAGAGCAGAGCCAGGGGCAGGGAGGCATTCCTGCTAAGTGAGGAGATTTTCAACTAAACCATCTTGGCCTCACCTCTGCCCTGTGTGGTGAATGCAAGAGCAGAGGGGCTAAAGGGCAGGGACTGGTGATGGTACCTGGGTGGGAGCGGCTCAGAGCAGACTTCAGAGCTGGACACTTAGACGGTGAGCTTCCTATCCTGGAAGGTATTCAAGCAAAGCCTGGGCAACCAGTTGAGAGAATTTTATAGAGGGAACTCCAGTGTTGAGCAGTATGGGACCATATCTATGTTTTCTAGGTGCTGGCCCAGGGCCATCTCAACTCTCCTGTCCTATAAAATGGAGGTAACTGTAGTACTTGCTGGTGCATTAAAGGAGCTGATGTGTACAAACATGTAGAAGAGAGTCTGGCTCATGGCCATGCTGGTGGTAGGGATGTTGTATTATTTTTTTTAACAGCCTGTGGGCTCTCATCCACTTTCTTTTTCTTCTATTTTTTATTTTTTCTCATTTATTTTTATTTTTCAATTACATTTGACATACAATATTATATTGGTTTCAAGTGTATAGCATAGTGATGAGACATATAACTTACAAAACCTGATACCTCTGGTTCCCATCTGACACCATATATAATTATTATAATGTTATTGACTGTATGCCCTATGCTGTACTTTACATCTCTGTGACTATGAATTTGTACTTCTTGATTTCTTCCCTTTTTACCCACCCCTCCCACCCTCCTCCCCTCACCTCAACAAATCTAGTGTCCATCTGACACCACCTATAGTTTTGCAATGTTACTACTATATTCCCATGTTATACCCTATATCCCCATAACTATTACTTTGTAACCACCAAACTGAACTTCCCAGTCTCTTCCCCTTATTTCACCCTCCCAACCCTCCTCCCATCTGGGAACAAACCAAATGTTTTCTATATCTATGAGTCTGTTCCTGTTCTGTTTGTTTATTTTCTTCTTTGTAGTTCACCTGTAAGCAAAGTCCACTTGTATCTGTCTTCCTGTTTGACACTCCGCTCGGTGCAATACCCTAATGTCTTTCGATTGGAGCTGATTGTTGATGTGTTGCTATTGCCATTTTATTGTTCATAATTTTGCTCCCCCGTCCCCCCTCCTCTGCCATCTTAAAGCAGTCCCTCTAACATTCCTTGTACTACTGGTTTGGTGGTGATGAACTCCTTTAGTTTTTTCTTGTCTGGGAAGTTCTTTATTTATCCTTCTATTTTGAATGATAGCCTTGCTGGGTAAAGTAATCTTGGTTGTAGGTCTTTGCTTTTCATTATGTTGAATATTTTCTGCCACCCCTGTCTGGCCTGCAAAGTTTCTGTTGAGAAATCAGCTGACATGACAGTCTTATGGGAGCTCTCTTATAAGAAACTAGTTGCTTTTCTCTTGCTACTTTTAGGATTCTCTCTTTGTCTTTAACTTTTGCCATTTTAATTATAATGTGTCTTGGTATGGACCTGTTTGGGGTTATCTTGTTTGAGACTCTCTGTGCTTCCTGGGCTTATATGTCTATTTCCATTGACAGATTAGGGAAGTATTTCATCATTATTTCTTCAATAGGTTCTCAATTCCTTGTGTTCTCTTTTCTCCTTCTGGTACCTCTATAATGCCAAATGTTGTTATACTTGATGTTGTCCCAGAGGCCCCTTAAACTATTCTCATTTTTTTGGCTTCTCTTTTCTTTTTGCTGTTTTGACTGGATATTTTCTGCTACCTTGTTTTGCAACTCACTGATTTGATCCTGTGCTCCCTCCAGTCTGCTGGTGATTCCTTCTATTGCATTCTGAATTTCAGTTATTGTATTCTTAATTTCTGACTGGTTCTTTTTTATAGTATTTTTTTAAATTTATTTATTTTTTAATGTGGGTAGTTTCCTGGCTGGGAATCAAACCCGGGATGCAGCATTGACAGCGCCAAAGCCTTAGCCACTATACCACCAGGGAACTCTTTTTTATAGTTTTTATGTCCTTCTTTATGCTTGCTATTTCTCTGTTGAAATTTTCATTGAGTTCCTTGAGCATCCTTATAATCATTGTTTTGAGCTCTGTATCTAATAGGTTGCTTGCCTCCATCTTGTTTAGTTCTCTTCTGGAATTTTTCTGCTGTTCTTTTATTTAAGACATATTTCTTTATTTCCTCATTTTGGATACCTGTCTGTATTTGTTTCTATGTATTAGTTAGATCTGCTACATCTGCCAGTATTGCTGGGTAGCCTTATGTAGTAGGTGCCCTGTGGGGCCCTAGCACCATCTCCCTGGTCACCTGTGCTGTGTGTTCCTATAGATTCTGGTTTGGTGCCAGTGCTGTGCGTGGAGTACTTAGCAAAAGTCTCAGAGCACACCAATGCTGGTTGCCACCCACTTTCCCCCTGTAGATTTCAATAGTTTTCAAAGAAAGATTGAAATGTAGGCAGGGCTGGTTGCTTACCAGAGAAAGTGCATCTGGCATTTGTGGAGTTGGGTGGGGTGGGGAACCAGTGAGTCAGCAGGGTGGAGTGAGTGGAGCTCACTAGACCAATCAGGTTTAGATTTGACTGTGTGGGAGCAGGAAAAACACAGGGAAGATGGCACCCATCACCTGGCTGCATGGGAGGAGGATGTACCTAGGAAAAATGATGACTGTCCTCCAGCCCTTGCCCCCAAACCACACACCTCAGCCTGCTCCCTGCCAGGATGACTACCCCTGAGTGACTGAGTCTGTGTGGGCCCTTTAAGAGGCTGTCTGGGTTTCCTACAGCCTGCTGGGGGATGGTTGGAGTCCCCACTGTTTTTCACAGTCGGATGTTGTGGGACTCCTCTTCCCAGCCTGGTATGGGGCTGGGGTCTCTTGCTCCTCCAGGAGGAATCTCCCCAGCTGGAATATCTTTCCTGGTTCTCTACTGCCACTGAAAGTTTGGCTCCTTTCATGTCTGTGCCTCTCCTACCAGTCTTCGTCTGGCCTCCTCATTTTTTGTACCCGTAGTTATAATGCTCCTGTTCAGTTAGACTTCACATGGTTCTCCAGGCTGGTTGTTCAATAATTGAATTGTACTTTTACTGTGTTCATGGAACAAAGCAGGCACAGTATTCACTCTGCCATCTTGGATCTCCTCATATCATTTTTCTTTTGATTTGAAAATTTCAAAACATGTATGTGGTTAAAAAAAAAATCCAACCTTCCAAAATGATCAATAAGGAAAGATGAGTCTTCTTCCAACCTCTGGCTCCATCTTCCTCCCAGAGGCCACTGTTGCAAGCAGATTTTTGTGGGGAAGGGTTGTCCTTCCAGAGATACCCCACACATAAGGAGACATGCCTTTCCCCACACAAATTGCAGCAGTCTATATATACTCCTCTGTATTTGGCTTCTTCCCCCTACTCTTCACTAAAGCCATGTACATTGATTTAACAGTTTAAAATTTCTGAATAGAAAATATTTTCTCACAGGGTTTAAAAACTACAATAATCTACATTGAGAGTTCTCTCTCTCCTCCTTGCACCTAACCCCAAACAGGCAAGCACTAGTACTGGCTTCTTAGTGACCTTTTTATTGTATCTTTACACGAATACAAACACACGAAATAGGCAGCTTATTCCCAGACCCAGTTCATACACAAAGATCTTACACTGAACACACAGTTCTGCACATTGCATTCCTCCCAGGATGGAGATTTTTTCATATCAGCCTTGGAACCTCCCATTGTGGTATTCCATTGTGTGCCCAAAGTAGAGTTTCTGTAACTGTCTCCAAGGTGGGTCATTTCCAACATTTTCACTATTCCAAATGCAGCATTTGTGGGTTCCCTGATGTAATATTGAAAATGGATCACTTCCTGGTACGTGGGTATGTATGCCTGTAAGACCTATGCTCAGCAGTGGGGTTGCTGGGTCAGAGAGTAGCCATGAGGGAAAAATACAGACAGCTTCCCTTCTCAAAGGTGTCCACTTCACACTCCCACCAGCAATGGACCTGTCTCCCACAGCACTGCCAACACAGTGTGTCAGCACCTGACAATGGTGCCAGCCATTGTGATAAGTGAGAAATGATAGTTCTTTTTTTTTTTTTTTTTGGTATGTGGGTAGCTCCCTGACTGGGAATCGAACCCAGGCCGCAGCGCAACAGCGCCAGCGCTGAAGCCTTAAGCCACTACACCATCAGGGAACTCCCGAGAAATGATATGTCAATGTCATTAATTTCTGTTTCTTTTACCACGTGTGAAGTCGGGGGCATTTGTCATATGTTTAGGAACTTCAGAGTTTCCTTTTTAAAAACAATCATAGTCTCTGCCAACTTTTATTGGGTTGTCTTTTATTGATTTCTAGGAGCTCTTTATATATCGGCTCCATTAGACCAAACCAAGGCCTGTCAGCTAAATCAGGCCTGCTGACTTATTTTTTGCAAATAAAATTCTACTGGCACACAGCCACATTCCTTGTCTGTGTTGCTTGCACACCACAACAGCAGAGCACTTGTGACAGAGATGTTAAGGCCCTCGAGCTGAAAATATTTACCATGTGGCCTTTTTCAGAAAAAGCTTGCTGACCCCTGTATTAGACTTTTGTGATAGGAGTTGCAAATATTTTCCCAAGTTTGTCATTTATCTTTTGACTTTTGCTTTAAGTGCATTTCAAATATCAACATAGTTGTTTGGACATGTTTTAATAGGGCTAAAAAGTTGACTTTTGGAGGGTCGTTTCTCAAAAAAAGCATCGTCTTTACATACCTGACTCTGTAGTTCAATGTTACTTGTGTTACATTTCCTAGTTTAAAGGAAATGAAAAAAAAATGGCAGGTTTAAATAAAACTAGAACTTGTTGGAGAAGTTAGCACTTGCATTGTTACTGCTGAGATTTTCAATTTGAGGGGTGAACATTTTAAGCCAGACAGGGTATGATCACCAATGTTTTGAAGAGATTGGAAACTGAAGCTCGGAAAGTCGTGCACCCTCCCGGCCTGCGCCGGCAGTGCTGCAGAACCACCCTGGCGCTAGGCTCGCCACTCGCTTTGGGTGACCTTGGCGGTGTTCCACTGGGAAACGAAATCTAGGGCTGGGAGGGGTTGCCCAAGGTCGCAGGACGCTGGGGCCAGGGCCGGGGCTGAGCTTCGTGTCCTTCCTGCGCTCGGCTCCCCGCAGTCCCGCGGCGGCCCGGAAGTCCTGTGCCCACACTTCGCGCCTCAGGAGGTTGCAGGTCTCCTCCCGGGCCCGCGCGACCTCGGCGCAGCCCCGGCGCAGGCGCTGGGCGCAATGCTGGGCGCGGGCAGCAGGGGGCGGTGCCGCACTGCACAGGGAGCGCTCGTTCGCCGCGGGCTGCAGCGGACCCCTTTCCGTTTTGCCCTCCGGGAATCGGCGGGGGTGCCCTGCTGCCAGGTCCGTACGTGGCGGTGCGCTCGCTCTGAGCTGCGCCGGTATTGCCCCGCTTATGCCCCTATCCCTTCCCAGACTCCAGCTCAGCGCCCCAGGCACACCCCGGCCAGTTCAGACTCTCCCTCTAGCCCCCACGGGGGACCCTGGCCAGTGTCCCTCCCCACCGCCCGCTCGCTCTTCTCCCAACCCCCAGGCCCTCTCGCTGGCTTCATTTTCTTGCCTGGAGCCGTGGGCTTGGACCTGGACCCTCTGGGTCGGAGTCGGCCTGGGTTGGCCTCATTGTAAAATGGAAATCCCACTACTGAACTCCACTCCGAACCCTCCGGAGACTCCCGTCACCTTAAAATAGAATCCAGCGCCTGGCTCCCAGGCTTGCAAGAACGCTGTGCCGCCTGGCTGACATCCCCTCCTACTGCCTTTCCGGATGGTGCTCTCATATTGATTCGCTTTCTGTTCCCACAAAACCTCAAGGTTGTGATGCCTGCAGGTCATGCACCTGCAGTTTCCTACCCTCCGCAATGCCTTCCCCCTGGTAACGCCCCCCACCCCATTTCCTAACCTGCCTTCCTCAGAATGCTAGTCCCTGACCAGGGGGTCTGAAGCAGCCCCAAGTCCTACCTGGCTGTTTCTGTTCCACCCCCTTGTTTGTTCCCCCTCACTCCCACCCCCACCCCGGAACATCATAGATTGCCCTCCCGGTCGGTCTCCATTGGACTCCTCTCCAATGCTGACAAGGGTACATGGTGGGGACTCAGTGACAGGAGGGCAGGGCGACCTCAATCTGGGACTCTCACTCAAGCAAGTGACACGTAATCAGGTGGCCTGGAGGTTGGCTTTTTCTGGCAGCTGGTGCTCCATGCCTGGCCTGGGACACTGGCCTGTTGCCCATGACCTTGGCCTAAGCCCCTGGGGAGAGAGACAGAGGTCAGCTGATAACTCCTAGACTTGCTCACATTTACTGAGCATTTACTATGTGCTAAGTACTTTCCTTGCATCATCTGGTGGGATCTTGTAATGACCCCATGGAGTACATCTCTATTTTATAGATGAAGACACCAAGCCTCAGAGAGGTTAAGCTGCCTGTCCAAGGTCACACAGCTAGAAGCAGAGGCAGGTGAGTTTGAATTCAGAGAGACAAGCTGATTCTATAAGACAATGGGTACATGAGATAGGAGAAGCCTGTTTACCCTTAGTGAACAAATGGGTAAACTAAGGCCTGTTGCCCACATCCCCCAGTTAAATGAAGGCAGGGCTGGGGCCTGAACTAAAGGCTCTAAGAAGAATGTACTTCTTTGTGGTGCATCTCCAGAAGGACTCCTGGGAATGGCTGGCTAAGTGACTCTGAGCCTTGCTGGGCCTCAGTTCCCCCTTAGAGGTTGGCTCCATCTATTCTTTCTGGCTGGAAGGATTCTGAATCTACATCTTGAAAGTGGGAGCTGGGTGTCTTGGGTCCTGGTGCAGGAAAGTGAGGGCAGGAAAGTGAAGAGATAGTTGTAGAATTGGGGGGTGAAATGGGGGGATGTTAGTTCCCTCAGAGAATCCCCATGCATGTGTACCTCCTCAGCTGAACAAGGGAGGGGCTTTCAGCTGCCCGTGGGCCCAACCAGGGCCATCCTAGTGTAGCAATCTCAGATGCTGAAGGGCCGTGAAAGGGGGCTGCAAATGAGGAACACGGCTACGTGTGATGTGACTGGGCGTTGGGGGCTGTGCCAAAACAGAGCATC
Organism: Lyroderma lyra; assembly: GCA_004026885.1. NCBI lineage: Eukaryota > Metazoa > Chordata > Mammalia > Chiroptera > Megadermatidae > Lyroderma > Lyroderma lyra. The sequence goes on from PVJL010004912.1 coordinate 13,095, forward strand.
TTCTCTTTAGGGGCAGCTGCAGTTGACCCTAAGTAAGGGGATCATAGACAGATGGTTCAAGAGAATTGGAAAGCCAAAATGTCTTTTATGTGAAGCCTCCCAATTTTTAAATGTTGGCAGATGATTCAATGAAAAAAGCTAGGGAGAGAAAACAAAGTATTTCTGTGGGCTGGATTCAGCTGGAATGACTGACCTCTAAGTGTCTCCTAACATCAGGTTACCCCTTGGGTTCAGTCATTTTTTTGAGCTTCAGTTTTGTAATCCATAATATGGATACAATACCGCCTCCTAGTGGGGACAATGAGATCCAGTGGGAGTGAAGGGGCATGGAGTAAGTTGGATTGCCTGAGTGAGTGGCATCATCAGTCCACACCACAAAGAGGGAGTGGTTCACAGCAAGCTTGGGCTGTCCCTGCCCTCTGTCCCCCCACAGGGCTCCCAGTGCATTCCACATAAAACCATAGAGGAGACAAGGTCCTACCCAAGGGGCACCTGCTGACCTCCTCTTTCCTCACCCTCTCCTATGCCCACTCAGCTCAGCCACAAGACCTCATTGCCAGCCCCCACATTTGAGCTGGTTTCTTGGTCTCTGCGTCTGCTGTCTCCTCTGCCTGGAGCCCCTTCCCCCACATTGGCTCCATCTGGCCATTCAGGTCTCAGCTTAAATGTCACCTCCTCAGAAAAGCAACCCTCCAATTCAACACTATCACTCCACCCCGTTGAACTCAGCCTGTTGTACACTGCATCTGTTCTCGCTCTGCACTTACTGTGGGCCTGTGGGTGTGTGAGCTCCATCTGTACTTTATCATGTTCACCCGAGCACCCCCAGAGCCGAGCTGAGTGCCCTTGTCCATGTTGGAGGTTCTCAATGAGTGAATGAATGAATGGTTGGATGGATGGGTGGGTTGGCTGGTGGGTGGAGGCTGTTCTTCTTCTTTGGGGATCCAGTTAGTGGAAAAGTCCCTGAGTGACAGAGCAGCAGCCAGCTGGGTTAGTGCAGCCTTCCAGCCTTCCCCAATAACCAAGGTCCACCTGGAGGCTTTGTTTAAAGATGCTGAAATTGGACACTCAGGGGCACCACCAAGATGGATATAGCTCTCTGCTCCTGAGGGCTGCTCACCCCTCTTGGCCCAGTTTTGATGGGCTCTGCAAGGAGAAGCATGGCAGGTGGTCTGGTGGAAGTCTTGGTGGCAGGGCACAGGGATCTCTGTCCTCTTCAGGGGGTGTGACAGACTGAGCCCTTCTCCTGCCCTAGCTCAGGCCAATGCCCCTCTTCCCTATCACAGCCCCAGTCCACTAGTCTCCTTCCACATAGCTACCAGGGAGCAATGTCTAGGCCTTCAGTTGCTGTCCAATAGCTTCAGGACAAAGTCCCCCTTCTCAGCCAGATGGTCAAGGCCTCTCAGGTTCTACAGCATCTTGCTCAGACCCCCCACCCCCATCCCTCTTGTACCCCCAGAAAGCTCTGTTCCCACTCCCTTCCTGATCTCTGCCAGGAAGCACTCCTCTGTCCTGGCTGAGTTCCTCTTGTTCTTCAGGACTGAATTCACTCTCACTGCCACCAATAACCCCACCCTCCCTCCACCATCGCCCCAGGCTGGTCAGAGGCCACTCCAGCTCCCCTGCTGTCACTCTGGGCTGGGCTGTGGCTGTTTTGTCTCAGGGCTCCCCCGGGTCTTGCTCATGGCTGGAGAAAGAGGCACAGATGGATTGGAAACTCTCCAAAGGCCTGAACCTCAGAGCAGCTTACCCTTATTGTATGGCTGAGCCACAGTTTATTACCTCATTGCGAAGGCCCATAACTTGTGTCCAATTTCACTCTTATAATTAAAGCTGCAATGAACATCTTTATTTCTCTTCCCACTCTCACCGCCAGAAAAGGAAAATAAATGTATAAGTGAGTGAATGAACAAGGAAACTCAGCACTATCTGGGCAGGCTCCGGCCCAGGGGGGTTTCTGCAGTGCCTCCTTGCCTCCTCTGCTTCCTTCACCCTGCATCTGGTCTGTAAAGAAATTCAGCCATCTCTACCTCCAAAATACATTCAGGATTGACCTCTCTCTCCGCCTGAACTATCACCACCCTGGTCTGAGCTGCCCACCTCGTTCTCTCCTGGATTGTTGTGACAGCATTCCTCCCCATCCTCTACCCCGCAGGCCCGCAGTCGTCAGAGGGACCCCGCCAAGACTGAAGTCAGATCCTGTCCCTCTATGTCCCCACCTTACACAGAGAATGAGGAAAAGCCCACACAATCTGTTCTGGGGACCTCTCGGGTCTCTTGGCCCACTTCTCTCCTCAACCCTGACCCTACTCCCACCCCACTCATCTCCAACCAGTCCCAGAACATGCCAGACCGTTCCCCCAGGCCTTTGCGTGTGTCACTCCCCATGCGTAGATGCTGTCCCTCTGGGTCCCTACTCAGCTCCTTCACTTCCTTTGGGCCTTTGCCCCAGAGTCTCCAGGACACCTCCCCTGACCTTTCTGTGTCATGCTCTATCCCCTTTACATTGTGGTTTTTCTTTTTAGCTCTTTATTGTGCCCAGACATTATATTTTTGTCTTTTATCAGCCTCCCCCACCAGGGTGTAAGTTCCAGGAAGGCAGGGCTTTCGGTGGCTTTCCTGTCATTGTCCCAGGCCCCAGGACAGTGCCGGCACCCAGTAGGTGCTCAGTAAGATTTGTTGGATGGATAAATAGGTGCCAGGTAGGCAGGAGGGATGCAAGTGCTGCCTCCTTCCTGCCCGTGTGTGAAGCTTCAGTGCAGAGCAGCAGTGGCCCAGGCCCGCGCCTCTCCCCGGTGCGTGGCGTGTGCTGCGTGGTACGTGGTGTGTCTCCGTGGGTCACGGCCTAGACCCGTGTTTATTTAGGCAGAGTGCTTTGCCCCTGTGTAGAAATGAAAGGCCCTGCCGTGGTGTACAGTGCCCCATTACGGGCCATCCTTGGTGACAGCTGAGAGCTGCTGCTGTCCCTGGGCGCATGGAGCAAGCCTGTCATAATATTTGTTTAACTGGCAGTGGATGCTAAGCCAGGCTGCAAACACAGTGATGCCAAGAGAACCTCCTGCCGCTGCTGGGCTGCCTCACGGTGCTAGGGACATGCTGCCCCGTTCCAGCACCTGCCTGGCTGGGGTGTGAGGGACCGGCACTGCCCTACCTCCCTGTCGTCCTTCCTGCCCACGCCCACCTCTGCTCCAGCTCCGACTTCCTTTTGCTTGAGCCCTTTTGAAAGACGTGGTCCCTCAACCCTGGTTCTCCAAGGCCTGCAGCTAGACGTCGTCACTGAGGGTGTCTTGTTACACAGGGTTCCTTGGGCCTCTGCCAGGCCCTGGGCCACCCGGCAGCCCTAGACTTCCTGCCTCTCTGGGCAGGACAAGGATGGATAGGACCTGCTCTGTAAGGGGCTCCTGAAGGGCCAGGAGCTGGGAGGCACGAATCCAGCTTTCTGTTGATTTTAATGTCTCTTGCTTGTCTGTCTGCCTGTATCTCACCACGTGTCTGACCACCCGACTGCTCACCTATCTATCTGCCTATGTGTTCCTCTGTGTATGTGGTTGCCTGACTCTTTGTCTGTCTCTCTGGGCATCCCAGTGTGTCTTACCGTGTGCTGGAATCTGTATATAGACTGTCCTATTGGGTACCACCAGCAACTCATTCCACAGATGAGGCCACTGAGGCCCACTGAGGTCACACAGTGCTCACCCCGCATAATCCTGAGATTCTGTCCTCCGGCCCCATCCCCCACTGCTTCTGCAGCGTGTGGAGGGTGTCATCCTCATCATCCCTTCGCCTCCCCCTGCTCCTGCCCCACTCTCTACTAATGCCTTGCCTCAACCCAGTACTGTCCCCTGTATGGCTGCCCCTCCTTTCACTGCTGCCTCCCCCAGCCACACCAGCCTGGCACAACCTCCTCAACTCACACTCCTTTAGCTCAGCGAATCTGAAACACACAATTTAACACTCAATTATACACTCTGCCTGCTAATTGTTTTGTGCCTTATCTCCCCAACTTGTGTTGGATGCTCGAGCCCGAGCCGAGCTCTTAAGTCCAGCATAGCTATCCTTGTAGGCAGGGCTCCTGGTTGCCTGGACCAGGGTGCAGTGGCCACACTTAGCCTAGAGTCCATGGTATTGCACTAGTGGCCATAGGCAAGGAATAGAGGCAGCTCGTCATTCACTTACGATATTTATCCAGCCCTACGGGCACAGTGATATGCAGGATGGGAAGACATCCCAGCACCTGCCTTCCATTGTGGGAGACAGGCTTAGGCGATCAGTCCTAGAAACATCTGGAGCTCTAACAGGAGCCTGGACCACATTCTTATTCCCTCTTGAGTCTTGTTTTCTCCTCACAGCCTACAACCAAGCAGTGGTTGGGACTTTTGAATCTGCCTCCAAATGCACCCAGAATCCCCAAGCCATCAGCTCTGCTACCATCACCCTAGTCTCGTCTAAGCGGCTGTCTCCCTCATCCCGATGAGAGCAATGAGCCTCCCTACCTCCCCCAGGCCTCCAACAGCCCATCGGTGCCACCCTGACAGGCCCCATGCCGCTGTGACCTGCTGACTCATCCCACACTTCCCACCATTCTGGCTTCCTTGGAACACACCAAGCTCCCAGCTGCCTTGCTGTCCTCACCCAGAACCCTTGTCCCCAGGTATCTGCATAGCCCCCTTCTACTCCCTTCAGTTCTCTGTTCCAAGGGCACCTCCCCAGAGAGGCTGCATCAGTCAGGGCCCTCCAGAAGCCAATAGGATATGTGTGTGTGCATGTGTGTGTATGTATATATCTATGTATGCATATGTCATGTGTGTGCGTGAATGTGTGTATGTGTATGGGGGCTGTCCTGAAAGTATCCAGCCATGGCTTATGAAAAATAGAAGCATTTATGGCTGAATTTTTTTCTGGACAGCCCTTATATATGTGTATGAATGTGTGTATATGTATGTTTGTGTATGTGTGTGCATGTGTATGTAGGTGTGTGTAGGTTATATGTATTTGTGTGGAAAGAGGGCTGTAAAGAGAGAGAGAGATAGATTTATTTTAGGAAGTTGGCTCACTCCATTGTGAGAGCTGGCAAGTCTGAAATCTTTAAGGTAGGTGGGCAGACCGGAGACCCCAGGAAGAACTGATATGGGTTATGAGTCTCCCTACCATCAGGCTGTCTGCTTCTGGGAGCCCACCCTGTGCCTGCAGGCCCTGGAGTGAGGGGCTCCATTATGCATTGCTCTCGAGGCACGTCTGCCTTTGCGAGGAAGTGGGATTGGATGGGAGGGCAGGTGACATCCTCCAGGTCAACTTCCAAGACTTCTGCTCCTTCCAGTGAGAGAAGCCTCATCGTCTTACCTCTGCCCTGGCTTTTGAATTTTCCTTTTCTTCTCTCTTCCTCCTCCCCCACCATCACCTGGACATTGCTACTCTGGCCTTCCAGCTGCCCCCTACTTCTTTCCTTGCCCCCTGGCCCTCTCTGTACACAGATGCCATTGTGACTTGAACATTTCACAGCTGACCCTGTTGCATCTCTGCCTAGTGCTCCTCAGACCCCACTTTGCCTCCAAGAGAAGGCCTGAGCCCATAGTCAGGGTCATCTGTGACCTGGCTTGTCCTGCTCCTGTCCTCACTCTGTATCCCCTGTACCTGTGAAACCTTACATTGCTGGAAACCTGCTGAAACTTGACAATGGGGGGACCTTGGAAGACACCTCACCAATACTAAACCATATGGGTAACAGGCCCCCCTGATGTGATATGATGAGAGGTTGCTCACATCTGTGGCATTCCCCCTCCAAACCCACACCTCCAGTGTAACCATGAGAAAGCAGCAGACAAACCCAAATTGAGGGACATCCTTCAAAAGGGTCAAGGTTGTGAGAGACAAGGAAAGAGAAAAGAGCTGTCCTAGCCTGGAGGGCCTAAGGAGACATGATGGCTAAAAACAAGGTGGGAGCCTGGACTGACCTTGGGTGAGTAAACTGCAATCAGAACCGTAGTTCCTCGTGGTGACCAGTATCTATTTCATAGTCTTGGTAAATGCGCCCTGGATATGTGGCACATTAGCAGGGGAAGCTGTGGGGAGGGGATTTGGGAAGTCTTTGTGACTCGGTCAATCTAAAATTATTTCAAAATGAAACCTTAAAAAACTCCAGATGCTGAAAATTCTGTATTGTGTTTCTCATTAGAATTGTCATACATGCTCATTGTAATAATTCAAATAAGCAGAGACACATGGTGCCAATGGCATCAGCCCTCCCCCACGAAGAGAAGCCTGGTTTCATGCATACTTCATCTATATTTTTCTCCTCGTTCTGCTTGTATCACACATGGGATATAAAGCACGCTCTGTCTTGGCACTTGCTTTTTGACCTGTTATCCCCCCAGGATGTCTTTTAGGTCAGACCAGCCTTAATGGTCATCGCTGTAAACCCACATTTTGAATAGACTTCTCCATGAGTTTGTAATTTTTGATTTTTGTGTCCCATTTCTTGTCGAAGTCGATTAGATAGACGCTGTATTTCCCCAGTAATGTGCTCAGTGAGCAGCTCTTTCCAAGAGTGGAAGTGCCAGTGTTATTATTTTGTTGTGTTGTTGTTCTAAACTCATCCTTGCATTACCTTCAGCCCACATTTCCTTTGCAGGAAACTTCTTGAGTCACTTGGTCATTCTGTTAGGGTTAGGTTGATTAAAGCCAGAGACGAATCTACAAATCCACTTACCTTGTCAAGGCGCTGAAGGAGAAGGAGCCTGTATGAGCACGCCTGCTGCAGCTCAGGTCTCCCCGCCCCTCCCCTGCCAGGGCACGTGGCTCTCTGGCTGGTCCTTGTAGGGCCATGCAAGGCTGGCATCTTGGCTTCACAGGGAGTACTAATAAGCTGATTGCTTCTTTCCTCCCTTCCTCTCTTTCCTTCAGAAACAGACATACAAAATAGAAGTTCTAGCATTTTCTTCTCACACCCTATGGGTGTGCATAGAAGTTCTAGCATATTCCTGTAACATTCACAGGGCTTGGCCTGCGTGGAGCGTTGGTGTTCCATTTTGGGAACCCCTGGACTGGAGCACCCCATTCTTTACTTGGCTACTGTGTCCCTAAGCCTCCAAGCAATTCCCTGATCCCCAGGAAGCCTTGCCTGACTTCCCAGGCTCCCCCCGGTTCTGGTCCCACAGCCCCCATGGGGCTGACCAGCGTGCCAGTCCGCAGGTCCAAGTCGTCCACCCGAGGCCTGGGGAGGCAAGCCCTGGTCTCTGTGCTTACACTGCCTGGCATCAGGCTTGCACTTAAGGAATGGAGGAAGATTTGGATTTTCCCAGAGCACTGAAGGTGGTGGTCCTGGTGGAGAGAAGTGTGGCACAGGCAGGGACAGGAAGGAGTCTGGGGCTAGCCTGGTCACATGCTCTAGCTCCTCCAATATTTCTATGTCAGAGAAGGTCCCTCCTATCTACCCTGTGGCCTGAGCTGGAAAGCTGAGCCCCCAAGAGTCCTACTCCTCCTTTCTCTACCCACCCATGCGCAGGCACGTGATTGTCCACCCTCCAGGGAGCTCACTTTTGCTCCCTCGCTCCATCTCCACCACATCCTCTGTATCTCCAACCAGAATTCACCCCACTTGCTGGCCTGGATTCTTCCATGGCTCCCACTGCATTTAGGATAAAAGCAAGACCAAGAACTAGTTGGCCTGCTGCCCCCCCCCCCCACCTCACTTTGCCTCTGCCACACCTCCTCCTGTGCTACCTGTGCACCAGTGCCCCGGCCTTGCACCATCCCTCGAACCCCCACATCTACTTTGTCCTCAGGACATTCACATATACTTGGAATCTCCCCACCTCTGACAGAGCCACCCCTGTTCAAATGTCATCTCAGGGCACTTCCCAAACTAGGTCAAGGTCTCCCATTATAAGCTTAATTTGTTCATTTTCCATTAACTGTGAATGGCCCAATGGCAGGATCTGCTGTTTTCCTCACAGCAGTGTCCCCAAGAACCCAGTGAATAGTGCTTTCAGGCATGTGGAAATGAAAGGTTGGGGCACAGTGAGAAGCTGGCGGGGCCAGGGTCTCCCCACTGGAAGATGCTGGACAGTGGGGAAGGGAGCCCCTGCAGTGGTGGTGACACCTGAGATCCAGGGGTGGGCTGAGCTGGGGTGGGAGGTGTACAGGATGGCATGATGGTGTGAATAGAGCTGGAAACAACTTTTCTTGGTTGTCTCGGTTTTCCCTCCCCTGAGGGAGCCTCTTTTGTGTCTCCTGCCCTGGCCAAGGTGGCATGGTCACACCCCTTTCTTCCCTCCGGAGTGCTTGCATGTGACCAAGAGGTGGTGTCTGGCGTGCATCCATCCGTGTGTTTGTGTGAATCAGACTTGCCCCTTGAGTGAGTTTTGCGTGTGTCTGGCTCCATGCTAGGGTGTGTGTATGTGTGTGAGCGTGTGGTTGTTGTGGGATAGGTTGATAGGTGTAGGTGTGATCCCGCTGGGTGAGTCTGAGGTGTGTGTCTGTGGTGATCTGGGTGTGACTGCATGGGTGTGGGTGTGTCCCCAAGTGCCTCTGGGGCTATATGTAGGTGGTTTGTGGGTTTCACGAGTGTCTGGATATTCAGGGTCCCCAACTACAGGGCCCACTAGATTCTGGCCTGCTCTCCAGTCTCCCTCCACCCAGTTCTCATCACCTAGCAACCGAGGGACTCCAGTCAGCCTGGTGGCTTGGAAGACAAAGAACGTGTCTCTGTGAGGGAAGACCGGCTCAGAGCAGAGCCTCGTTCCTGGCTTCAGGCCCACCGTGCTGCCACCCCCAGCTTATCTCTGTCCCTGGACAGAGCTCTCCCTCTGTTCTCTCCATGCCTGCCTTCCTCCTGGGGCTTGCAAGAGCAAGTGCTCACAAACATGCTTGCTGTTCTCACACTGCCCCCACCCACCTGGGAGGCTCATGTGAGCCTCTGTCCGTTGGGGTGTGAACACCGGGTGTACCATCTGGTGGGGCTCGGTTTTGAAGGTTGAGGCCTGGCCCTAAGCACATTCAGGTAAGGGCAGACCCATCCTGAGCTAGGTGGGCTGCTCCCAGATCCTTTGTGGAGTCACCCAGATCTGCTCCTCCACGGATGTGGCTTCCTTTCCTAAAGGCCAGAGCCCAAGGGCATTCACTTGCAGTGTTGAGGTGAAGGACGGGGAATACTGGGGAGCAGGACAGGGAATACTTCCAGTGCTTCCCTGGTCCCCAATGCTCAGTAACACCTGGCCTCTTCTGGGGACTCCAGCCTCCTCCCGATGCACTCCATCCCCATGCTGTAGCCACGCTGGCCAGCAGGCCGGACTGGTTCCTCCTTAGGGCCTTTGCACAGCTCTTCCCTTTGAATGGTAAACGCTGGCTCCACCATTCAGGCATCACTCAGATGCCATGGCCTTGGCAAGGCAACTTCCTTCCTGACCACCCTGTCTCCCCAGCTGTTTGGTTTTACCTGTAGTGCTTCTCCCTTTCTAAGAAAATCTTATTTAAGAAATTATAAAAAATTAAATCAATAATAATACTAATAAAGGCAGTTTTATTTAGCACTTACTATCTTCTAAGCCCCTGATGCATTTTAACTCAGTCATTCTCAGAGCAACTATGTGATGGCGCAGCTACTGTTATCTCCACTTTCCACGTGAGGGCCCTGAGGCTCAGTATCATGCCCATGGCTCCCCAGCCCCTGGCACGCGGAAGGAGCCCAGGGAATATTTTAGAAAGAAAGGGTTGTGGCAGGAGGACACAGTCTCCCAGCCCCTGAAAAGCAGGCCAGGGCCCTCCCTGTCCGCAGCTGTTGCCATAGCATCCGCCCAGCCTGGGGAGGGTGGCAGGCTGCCTTGTGGATTCAGTCTGGACCTGAGGACGTCCTGCAAAACTTCTGGCTTTGGAGATGGGAGCCCACACACAGGAGCCTCGTTAGTTTGCTCTTCTGAGTCTTGAGTTCCAGGTTGGGAAACTTGAAAATTGCTGAAGATGCTCAATGCTTTTTTTGGCACTCAGTAAATGTGTATGTAATGAATACACATGCTTTCATATACATTTATGTCAATGGAACCATTTTTCCAATTTAATAATGATTTATTAGACAGATTGACAAAATAAATAACAAAAATAGCATCTTCACTGTTAACTATTTTTTAAACAAATACCAACTTGGGGCTCTCCTGATTATTCTCCTTATAAATACACATGAATGTAATCAAAGTGAAGAAGTTAATTTGGCATTTTGACCTTTGCTTCTTAACTTTTGATTTTGAAATAAATGTAGATTGACAGAAAGTTACAGCAATAATATAAAGAGATCCTGTGTACTCTACACCCACTTTCACCAATGGCTGCATCTTATGTGACTATGGTATACTATTAAAACCAGAAATTGACCTAGCTATGTCAGATTTGTGGAACCATCACTGTGGCCAAGATACAGAACTGTCCCTCATCATAAAAATCCTCCTCGTGCTGCGCCTTTACAGTCATAACCACCCCTCCCTCTACCATTTCTAACTCTTAGCAACCAATAACCTACTCTCCATCTCTATAGTTTTGTCATTTTGAGAATTTTATGTAAATGGAATCACATAGTATGTAACCTTTTGAGATGGCTATTTTCACTCAACATAATGCTATTGAAAGCCACCCGAGTTGTTGCATGTATCAATAGTTTGTTCTATATTGCTGAATAGGTGTGCCACAGTTTGCTTAAAAATTCACCTATAGTAGGACATTTGGGTTGTTTCTGGTTATTATACATAAAGTTTCTGTGAACAATAATGTACAGGTTTTTGTGAGGAATAGATCTTACTTCTCTGGGATAGATTCCCAGGAGTATGGTGCTGCATTGCATGTTAAATGTATATTTAGCTTTTGAAGAAACTGCTAAATTGTTGTCCAGAGTGGCTGTACTGTTTAACACCCCCAACAGCAACCTGAGAGTTTCTATGTTCCACACCCTCACCAATACTTGGCATTGTTGCTATCTTGTCCCATCCTTTTATTTTCGACCTCCCTATATCATTAGATTTGAAGTGAATTTTTGGTAGAGAGCATATAGTTGGGCTTTTGTGGGGGTGGGATTCACTCTGCAAATCTCTGTTTTAATTGGTGTATTAGACAATTTACATTTATTATAATTATTGCTATGTTAGGGTTTAAGTTTGTCATTTTATTTTTTTGTCTTTTGTTTGTTCCCTCTGTTTTCTTTTTCTTGTTTTCCTGTCAGTTACTTGACCCTTTCAAAAAATTCCACTTTTGTCTTATATATAGTGTTTTTCAGTGTATCTCTTTCTATCGGTTATGTTAATGATGTTCTAGGTATTATGTTATACGTAGATAAATGATCACAGTTTACTGATGTTGACATTTTGTCACTTGGAGTGAAGAACAGAAACTTAAGTCCCTGATGTCCCTGTACGCTCCCCATTCCTAACATAAATAGTTCTCCAATATACATTGAGAATCACATTAGATAGTATTATACTTTTTATTTCAATTGCCAAACATAACTTGGAAAACTTAAGAGGAAATGAGGTCTCATTTATTTGTCCCTATTTTTGCTCACTGTGTTTTTTTTTTTCCTGACTGATGTTCCAAAAGTCCTGCTTTTATCATTTTCTTTTCGTTTAGAGAACTTCTTTTAATTATTCCTTTAGAATAGGGCTGGTGATGACAAATTTATTTACTGTTCTTTTTTCTGTGATGTCTTGATTTCTTGTTCATTTTGGAAAGATATTTTCACTGGATATAAGCTTCTGGGTTGACATTTCTTTCAGCATTTGAAAAATGTGCCATTTCAGGCTGGTCTTCATGGTTTCCGATGAGAAATCTGCTGTCATTCAAATGGTAGTTCCCTTATATGTAAGATGCCATTTCTCTTTCACTGTCTTCCAGATTTATTTGTCTTTAGTTTTCGTAAGTCTTAATATGCTATATCTCAGCATAGATTTCTTTTGGTTTATCCTGTTTGGGGTTGACTCAACTTCCTAATCTGTTTGTGCCTTTTGTCAAATTAGGAGATTTTTAGCCATTGTGTTTTTTGAAAACTTTTTCAGCTTTGGAAAGACTATTGTTTTTCTTTCTGGGCCTCTGATCACACAAATGTTAACTCTTCCATTACAGTCCTTTAGATCCTTAAGGATCTGTTCAATTTTTAAAACGTCTTTTTACCCTTTGTTGTTCAGATTAAGTAATTTCTATTGTTTTATCTTTAAGTTCACTGAGCCTTTCTTCTGTTCCCTCCATTCTAATGTTAAGCCCATCCTTTGAGGTTTTAATTTTGGTTATGTTTTTCAATTCTAAAATTTCCATTAGTTCTCTTTACAGTTTCTACTTCTTTGCTGAAACTTTCTATTTTTTTCATGTGTGTCATTATGTTTGTTACTTAAATATTTTCATAAAGTCTTCCTGACTTTCTTGTCAGGAAGTTCTATTATAACATCACTATTATCTGGGGTTGGTTTCTCTTGATTCTTTTTCTCATTCAGGTTGAGATCTACCGCGATCTTGATATGAAGAGTAATTTGTGGTTGAAACTTGGACATCTGAGGACTTATGCTATGAGATTCTAGGCCTTATTAAAACCTTCTGTCTTAGCTGGCCTCCTGTGATGCTGTTCTGGTGGGGAAGATGGGATGCTACGTCATTACTGCCAGTGCAGACAGGGGCTGCAATGAGGTCTGGAGATGCTGGTGTCCAGGCCAGACAAAAGCCAGTCCTTGGGTTTATTGACACCCTTGTCCAATTCAGGTTATTTTCACACATTCAGGAATTGTCTTCTCAAATTATTCTTCCCAAATTTCCCAAAGACCCTCCATTTTATCCTAGCCAGAGTTCATTCTGTCCCCCCTTGGCATACTCATGGTCACTTCCACACAACTGACCAGGTCATTCTACCCTCCAGGAAAGCCCTTTATCCTCTTCTGTGCCCAGAGGTTATATAACTCCTGGGCCACCTGCACCTACCAAGACCTCCTACCCATGGTACCTTGCAGTTCTGAGGGTATTTCAAACCATCACAGAATAACAAGTATGGTGACTGCTTTGGCGTCTCTGGCCTGCCTTGTTGGATTCCTGCCAGGCTCATATTTCAATTTATGTGAATTTAATTTTTTTTTTGAGAAGGGCAGATGTATTTTTTTTAACCTGTTGGCCTTGCCCTTGGTCCTACTAAATCCTGAGCACCCCAGGGAAAAGAAGATCATACCTTAAAAGCAAATAGAAACACATGAGTTAATAAAGGAGTTAATTCAGAATTAAGAATTTCTAAAATTCCAGGCCCTACAGTTTTAAGGGATTCTTTTTTTCTCCTGTAAAATAAAACTGTTCAATAAAATGAGACTTTATCACATATGATCTCACTTAGGATTTCATTCTTATTTCACATATGCAAACACTGAGGTTCTGCAGTGTAAAAGATTTGCTGCAGCAAGTCACGAGGAGCACAGCCAATGAGCATTCAGCTCAGGATGTGGACAATGGCTTTGTAGATGTTTCACTACCTTGTGGCCCTTAGTGGCTGCTCTACCTGTAGCCATCACATCTGTCTGTATTCTAGTCAGTGGGAAAGTGAAAGCATGACTCATTTTTTTTTAGAGCACAATTCCAAGTTTCACATGTCATTTCTGCTCACTCATTGCTCAGCATTGAGACACATGGTCACAGTTGGATGCAAGGAATGCTGGGAAAAATAGTCTTTATTCTGCGAGTCTTGGTATCCAGCTAAAAGTCTCAAGTTCTGTTTTCATGAAACAGAAGTAGAGAATGGATATTGGAGGACAATGAGCAGTTTCTGTTTCATTTCATCTTCTAATAAACGTGACAAGTGTAGTACATCTCAAGTACAGTTTGTTGACGTAATCCACCACACACTGAGCACCTACCTACTCTTGGCTCCCAAGGGAAATATAGGTATGTGTGAGACTAAATGGTACATGAAGGTCAGAAAGAGGGGTGGAATAGCATGTATTGAAGACTTTCCACATCCTACCTTAGAAACTTTGTACATATCATCTCTTTTAACCTTACAACTCTTCATGGTCATTGTATATCTGAGGAAATTGAGTCTCAGAGAGATGAACTGTGTCTTAGGTCAAGTTCCCTGGGAAAGAGATTATGAGATGGAAGTTTGTTCAAGGGAGGTTTATCAGGGAGCAGACACAGGATTGATGCCAGCAGGGAGTGAGGGAAGCAGGCTGGGTGGCAGGGGAACTTGGGCTATCAGGCAGCTGTAACAGAGACCTCAGCCACATCTGGCTGGCATGTAAGACAAAATCCTCACTACTCTGGGGCCCCAAGACAGCTCCATCCTCATCTCCCACCCTGCCTTTCCTCAGTATGCCCCAGCCACACTGCCTTCCTTACTGTGCCTTGGACATTCTATGCTCACTCCAGGCTCAGGGATGTCACTTGCTGTCCCTTCCACCTGGAGCATGCCTTCCTAATTTTTCACATGGCTGGCTGCTCTAGGTCATTAGGGTGCCAGCTCAAATGTCACTTTCCTCATCACCTTATCTAAAATCATTTCTCTGCCCTGTCCTTCTCTATCCTGTTAACTGTTATGTTATCCTAGCATCTAGGACTCTCTAGAATGCTCTTTTATTAGTTTACATGGGTATAGTCTGTCTCTCCTAGAATGTGAGTGCCATGAGGTCAGAGATTTGTCCCTTTCCATGCTGTCTCCCTAATACTTAGCCCAGTGCCTGGCACCTAGTAAGCGCTCAATAAATATGGGCGTGGGTAGTGGAATGAATAAGTGAATAGAAAATATATGTATATGATCCCTAATCCAGGGCAGAAAGAACTTCAGCCTGTGAGGACTGCCCAGGGTTGGGGGTGTTTGAGGAGAGGAGGGTCCTTACTTTAGCTGCCTTAAGGAGGTAGAGTAGTGTCAACCTCTGACTCATTTTCCCTAATGATAAGCGAGGGGCTGGTGTGGACTTCCCACCTCTTAGGAAAAGTCTTGCAGTCGTTTTTAGAAAGTATATGCAGTGGAGAAAACACACTGTCAAAGATGAGATGACCCTGGTTCAAATCCGGACTCTAGTCCTGCTCTTCACATACACCCTGACTCCTGGAACCACACACCTACACCTGTCGGTGGGTTTGATGATCACATCAGCTCCCTGTGGTACAACTAAAGAGAAATGAGGTGATGTGGGGTGTACTACTTTGCTAGGGCTGCCATAACGAAGTACCATGGGCTGGCTGGCTTAAACAACAAAAATGGATTTCTCACAGTCCTGGAGGCTGCAAGACTCAGAGCAAGGCATTGGCAGGGTTGGTTTCTTCTGAGGCCTCTCTCCTTGGCCTGCAGATGACTGCATTCTTCCGGTGTGTTCACATGGTCTTTCCTCTGTGTGTGTCTGTATCCAAATTTCTTCTTTTTATGAGGACACCGGCAATATTGGAGTAGGGTCCATCCTCGTGACCTCATTTTACCATAATTACTTCTTTAAGTAATGATGCAAATACAGTCGTATTCTTAGGTACTAAGAATTAGAATTTCAGCATATAAATTTCAACATATAAATTTTGGGAGGACAAAATGCAGTTCATAAAATGGGAGGACAAGCTCTCTCCAAGGTTGAGAGAGGCCTTGGCACTTCCAGTTTATTTATTTAGAAATTTTGGCATGTTAAAAAATAATGACATGACTTAGAGGCTTAAAAAGTTAGCTTATATTTTAAATGGTTACTTTAAACACACTTTACACAAATAATGCATCACAATTATGCTAATAACAAGACAATTTCAATATTTTTAATAAAATATTCGTTTAGTGCATTACAGATCACCTGGTCTGGCCATGGGACATGATTTTTAAGTTTTGTGATGAGCAGCTTCTTCTTTTGATCGTATTATGCACCTCAGTATTTATGGATGAAATAGCCTAAACTTTTGACTCCTTAAGTATGGGTGGACCTCACAGGCACATTGTGAGCATTACCGTGCAGACGACAAGCTTCTCTTGGACTGTCTCGAAAAACACTTTTTCTTGACCCTTTGTAATTTATCCCCCTGACCCAACTAGGTCTGGTTTGGAAACAGATGACCTGAAATGGGATGGCCAGTGGAGCAGTGACTTCTCTTTCAACCTGACAACAACCTCTTGAGGAAGGACTGTACCCAAGTCACACAGTGACAGTGTCAGGATTCAACTTGGGCTCCTGAGACCCCGTGTACCCAGCACTGTGCACTGCCCCCTCATGATTTACATTCAAACATGTTGTCATGTGCACAGAAACTTCTGGATTTTCTCTCAAGGAACTGTGGGTAGAGTTTTCCTGAGCCCTGATGTCTCTTCCTGGGGTGCAGAGTGCTGAACACTTGTGCTTATGTTGAGAAAAGGGCCCTGCACCTCTTTCCCTGCAGCTTGAAAACCTCTGCCCAGGTCGGCAGCCCTGTGTCCAGAAAAGCTGCTCAGTGAGTGGGAGGGGAGCCAGGCCTGCTTGGGGAGCATCACCATAGCAACCCTCTCCCCACTTGATGAGACCCAGGCATCTGTGGCCATGGAGACTGGCCCCACCACTGGCACATCTGCATAGCAACCAGAGAGGGTGCCAGTGCAGCTGGGCCTCGCTTTGAGAAAGCAGGTACACTTAGAGCTTTTATAAATCATTAAGAAGATGGGCGCCTTGATGGGAAAATGGACAAAGGACACGGACAAAAGACGAAACCACAAGTGGCTAATAAATATATGACAAGTGCTCAACATTACCAGCAATCATAAAAATGCAAATGGAAACACCAAGCCACTGTTTTTTGTTTTTTATTTTTTTTAAACCAGCATAATTGGCGAGAGATGAGGAAAACAAAAAGATAAGCCTCAGCCTTGGGGTGTGTGTAGGGAAATGGGGACTTGCAAACCCTGCTGGTCTGAGTACTCATTTGTAGAACATTTTGGGGAGAGCAATTTGGCAAATGTATCAAAAGGCTTTAAAATGTGCATACCTTTTGAACCAACAATTCCAGTTCTAGTAATTTATTCCAAGGTAATAATTAACTGAGTAAAGATTTAGCTACAAGTGTGTTCCCTATAGGGGCAATTACAATAGCAAAAGTTAGAAACAACCACAATCTGAAAAAAAGAAGAGTGATTAAATAATCTATTTTGCATTCATACAATGGAATGCCACGCAACCACTAAGCAATGTAGAAGACCATATAATGGCATAGAACACTCTCTACAATAATGTGTTAAGTGGAAAAGAACAGATTATGAAACAGAAATATAGCACATTGTGGTTTAAGTAGAAGACTGTGCAGGGCACTTTCCCGATGTAAGTGCAAGTGTTCAGCACTCTGCACCCCAGGAAGAGACATCAAGGCCCAGGAAAACTCTACCCACAGTTCCTAGAGAGAAAATCCAGAAGTTTCTGTGCACATGGCAACATGTTTCAATGTACATCAGGAGAGGGGAAGCACAGTACAAAGGGGCTCAGCATCCCAAGTTGAATTCTGACACTGACGCTATGTGACTTGGGGACAGTCCTTCCTCAAGAGCTTGTCATTAAGTTGAGGGAGAAGTCACTGCTCCACTGACCACCCCATCCCAGGTCATCTGTTTTCAAACAAGACCCAGTTGGGTCAAGGGGATAAATCATGAAGGGTCAAAGAATTTTTTTCAAGTCAACTGTCCACCTTTGGGAACCTTGCTTGCATGAGAAAAATCAGCTTTAATGTAGGACATTTAACATTTTTTAAAGATTACTTTTATTTGTGGTAAAATACACATAACATTTACCATATTAACAATTTGTAAGTGTACAGTTCAGTGACATTAAGCACAGTCACACTGTTGTGCAGCCGTCTGCAGAGCTCTTTTCATCTTCCCAAACGGAAATTCTTCCCTCAGCCTTGGGGTCAATCTTGTATGCTGGCCTTTCAGACCATGCTGGTTGTGGGCCGAGAAACCCATGCACAGCCTTGCTCTCCTTCTTCTTTCTGGCCTGAGTGTTTGTGCTCTGGCTCCTCCCTGCCCAGGTGCTCCCCCTCCTCTGGGAACTGGAGTGAAGTCCCACCACTGCATTTTGCTCCTGGGGCCAAAGTGAAGTGGTTGTGGTATCTCACGCCTCTGCCTCTGGGCCTCCTGTTCTCCGTCCTGTGGACCGAGTGAGGTCCCTAATGCTTCCCCTCTGCCTTCTTCCTCCTCTTTCCCTCAGTGGTAGAGTTCCAAGTGGGGACCTGGGTGCAACCAAGTCTCCACACTTTTTTATTTCTCCTTTGTTTAACCCTCGGCCTGCCTGCAGGTACCTTAATGCAATGAGCAGGTTTCTCAGCTGTGACTGTGCATTGTGTGGAGGGTCCTTGGTTGAGGTATATAGGTGTTTTATTCATTGTACTCTCCAGAGGAGTTTTTCAGAGGTCCCTCTCACTCTGCTATTTCATTGCACTCCAATTTTATTGCTTTTTATGCTTCACTTTTTTGATTTGGTGTTTCAGCTAAATCCAAATTCTGATCAAAGTAAAGTTTGATTTTTCTTGGTATTTCTGAGAGATTTCAATGAGAGGGAGAGAACATCAACTTAATGGGGCTGTTTTAAAAATATATTGTTTATAATTTTAAACTTGGTAACATTTTTACTTTTAATTAATGTTATCCAACCTATCTAGGTGTAGGTGATAGGACATATTTATACCCAGGTCTTAAGAAAACACACATTTCAAGAAAAATTTTTAGGTTTTTCATAGAGGTTAAATGATACTATTTTATCTTAGAAGGCAGTGTCGTTTTTATCACTGCATAGCATGTTACTATTTTCACAATCTAGCAATCTGGTTTCTTAGTTGGAAAGCTCAGGAACCGACTTTTAGCTGATTTACTTGGAAATAGAGCTTGTTAAAAAATAATGGTCATATAACAAATTATAAAAATATCTATAGGATTATTTTCATGGCTAAATCCCTGGACACCATTCCCAGAATTCTGCTGCAGAACCTGCTACCATGCCCCCAGCCCATATCTGTGCATCTTGGTCTGGTAGAGCCTTGGTCATTTGTCCTTGTCAGCGCCAAAGGAGGCTGGTCAGAAGGACCCTGCATTCTTAGCTGTTTCTCAGTAGTCAGTGGGATCTGCCTCCTGCCAGAACTCATAAGGTGGTGATTTCTCATCTTATGGAAGTTGTCTTAGTCAGCCTGGGCTGCTATAACAAAGATACCATAGACTGGGTGGCTTAAACAACAGACATTTTTTTTTCTCACAGTTCTGTAGTTTGGAAAATTTGAGATCAAGGTGCTGGCCAATTCAATTCCTGGCGAGGAATTATCTCCCAAAGACCCCATCTCCTAATACCATCACAATGTGGGTTAGTACTCCAACATATTTATTTGGGGGGAGGAGGATGAAAGCTTCAGTCCATATCAGAGGGTGACTTATTTGCTAAGTAGCAAAATGAACAGGTTTTCTACACTACACCATCTTTGACCACCCATACCAGCATGTATTTTACTTTCTACACTTTCACATTTTTAAATGTATGTGTGTATTTTCTGCTGACACAATACAACTCTCTTATTTAAAAAAGCACTCACTCTTTCAAAAGAGGGTCCCTCAAAGTTTCAAAATATGCAAGCATATGTCCAAGCGTGCGGTTTTCGGAGATGCCCATTTCTTCTCTGTTTGTGAAATTTCTTCACAAACAAAAGGTTCAGATGCTAGGTATCCAAAAATAATAGAAGATTCCTAACAGTGGGTCTAGTTACCAATCTAAAAGCAGAGCTTTGGTGAGTCCCTCTGACTGTTTTCAATACATTTTTTGGGGGCAGCTTTCTTGAAAAGGGTTTTATAAACTGTAAACAAATTGGTGAAGAAGTAAGCAGTTCACTGACTAAAAGAATTTTAATCCTCACTTATAATTCACTTGGCATCTGACCAAATCAGCGACTGTCTGTGCCACAAGAATTGTTTTGTTCCATAAAAAAACCAAAACGGACTCTTCCTAGGTCATTCTTGGTGCTATAAAAATAAGGCAAATGAGTCTGTAGAAAGGTATTGATATGTAACGCACTGGGGATGCAACACATCATAATTAACTTTTTCAAGGTGATCATGTCATTCGTCCTTGGGTCTTAACATCTTCTGTGTTCTGAATATTCACTCTGAGGTCAAGAAGTTCTTTGTAATAGCAGCCTTTCTCCTCCATTGGGATCCAGATGTTAAGTCAAGTTCTTTAAACTTGGCCACCACCCATCATGGCTCCTCCTTCTTATCCAGGTGGTACAATTTCACTCCTTGATGGTGCTGGCTTAGTTCAGGATTGTTGATATCTATAGATCACAGTGGTTGAAAAAATCACTTGCCATCAGCCCTGTTCTCTCTCCTTCATGTCCTATATTTGCGTTGCCTCCACTCAGTCCCCACTAGCCCCCACCAGTTCCTTGCCTTTTGAGAGGACAAAGACATCACTACTACTGACAGTAATTTGCTGGTCAGGCACAACCTCTGATAGATGTACTTGCTGAATTTTGTGCTCTTTGAAAAGTATTGAGGTCCTGCCAACAACCTGAGTTGGTGGTATTCTCTTTCATAAAATAGAATATGTCCACAAGATTATTAGTGGAATGTGCTGTAAATCCAGTGGTGAGACTTGCATCAACAGAGAACCATGCTGATTTCTGGTCAAATGGCAGAGTAGGTAAATATGCTTGCCTCCTCTCATGACCACATCAACATTACAGCTAAATTACAGAATTATCATTGAGAATTGCCTAAAGTCTAGCTGAACAGAAGTTACACAACTAAGGACATATAAAAGAAGCCACCTTGAGACTGGCAGGAGGGGCAGAAAAGCAGAACAGCCTGGTCCCACACTTGCATGTGGTAGTTAAAAATTGAAAGGATGTTTCAGCCGTGGAGCTCTTCTTGGAGGAGCAAGGGGTACCAGCCTTACACCAGGCTTCCCAGCCCAGGGATTCAGTGCCAGGGAAAGAAGTCCAC
The DNA here is from genome assembly GCA_004026885.1 of Lyroderma lyra. Classification (NCBI taxonomy): domain Eukaryota; kingdom Metazoa; phylum Chordata; class Mammalia; order Chiroptera; family Megadermatidae; genus Lyroderma; species Lyroderma lyra. The sequence goes on from PVJL010004912.1 coordinate 34,006, forward strand.
ACAACTTCTGGCTGTAAAAACAAGTGGAGATTGTGGCTGAATGAGATGAAGGGCAATTGGGGTCACAGGAATTTCTTTTAAAGGGCCCATGTGTGGGCTTACTTGTTGACTGAATCATTCACTCTGCGTTCCAGCTCTGGGCATCAGCTCAAAAGGCACCAGGTCATACAGGAAAGAACTAAATTGTCTAGTTTTAGGGTGAGGGCTGGAGGGGCAGCTTTCTCCCAGACAGAACTGCTGGCAGAATTCATTATTTCTTTGTTGATCCCTCCTCCCTCCTGGCATGCAGATGCAAGTGGTCACCATATCTGAGTCTTCATCTACCTGGCTAACACTATTTGCCCCACCCTGGTGATTCCCTGAGACTCCATCCCACCCAACTGGAGGACCCACCCAAGCCACTTCCTGTGTCTTTTCCATACAATAGACCTGTCTTGGCTTATGCTGTGGACTTTTCTAAAATCTCTCAAAGGTTCACACAATCCAAACAAGAAGCATCTGACCTCAGCATGCCCCTCATGCTGAGCAGCCCCAAGTCCAGCACTAGCAGCAGCCAGCCTTGGTTCTTGGCTTGGCCTCCCCCAGGCACCTTCAAGCCCAGCATGAGTGGCTTCTATCTGTGGGTTGCTTTGTAGCTCATGACAGATGGCCCTAGGAAGGGCACAGGCTACAGCTTAACTTGGCCTGTGTGGCATACCCAGTAGCCCATTTCAGACTGAGCCAGAGTACTACCCAGCTGCCTCCCTGGATGGAACACCCAAAGAACAGACTAAGCAGGCACCAGAGCCCTGCTAAAGTGACTCCTGCTTCATAGCGTCACCCCTGCAAAACAGCTCCTCCACTGTAGTCACAGCCAGTCCTCACAAATAATCAGCCTGAGGGTCAATCCCTCCCACTGATATGTAATTAGCAACCAAGGTTCAATTACAGCAGGAGAGTACACACAACACATCTGCAATACTTGGCTCAGGTGACCAGGGAGACTGTGCCACTGGGCTCCACAGGATACCTATTACTTTAGGCCACTCTGCTAAGCTTGAGAGACACAGCAGTCCTACCTAATATGTAGACACAAACACAGGGTGGCAGCCAAAATGGGGAGACAAAGAAACATATCCCAAATAAAAGCACAGAACAAAACTCCAGAAAAAGAACTAAACAAAATGGAGGCAAGCAATCTGTCAGATGCAGAGTTTAAAACACTGGTTATGAGGATGCTCAATGATCTCATTGAGAACTTCAAGAAAGAGATAAGAAACATAAAAAATATCCAGTCAGAAATGAAGGCTACAATAACAGAAATGAAGAATACATTAGAGGGAATCAACAGTAAATTAGATGAAACAAAGGATCAAATCAATGATTTAGAATTTATGGCAGCAGAAAACACCCAATCGGAGCAGCAAAAATAAAAAACAATCCAAAAAATGAGAATAGTTTAAGGAGCATCTGGGAAAATATCAAGGACACCAATATTTACATCATTAGGGTACCAGAAGGAGAACAGAGAGAACAAGAAATTAAAAACCTATTTGAAGAAATAATGATGGACCCTAACCAGGTGAAGAAAATAAACCTGGAAGCCCAGGAAGTACAGAGAGTCCCAAACAATATGACCTCCAAAAGTCCCACACCAAGAGACATCATAATTAAAACTGCCAAAGGTAAAAGACAAAGAGAGAATCTTAAAAGCAGCAAGAGAACAGCAGTTATTTACCTACAAAAGAACTCCCAGAAGACTCTCAGCTGACTTTTCAACAGCAACTTTGCAGGCCAGAAGGGATTGGCACAAAATATTGAAGGTGGTGAAATGCAAGATTACAGCTAAGATTACTTTACAGCAAAGTTATTATTTAGAATCAAAGAACAGATAATGAGCTTCCCAGGCAAGTAAAAGCTAAAGGAATTCAATATCAAACCAGTATTGCAGAAATGTTAGAGGAACTTCTTTAAGAAGAATAAAAAAGAAGAAAAAACTTAAAAAATATAATAATAAAATGACAGTAACTACATATTTATCAATAATTACTTCAAATGTAAATAAATTAAATGCTCCAATCAAAACATAGGGTGGCTGAGTGGATAAGAAAACAAGATCCATACATATGCTGCCTATAAGAGACTCAACTTCAGGTTGAAAAGCACACACAGACTGAAAGTAAAAGGATGAAAAAAGATATTTCATGAAAATAAAAACAAACAAAAACAGCAGGGGTAGCAATACTTATACCAGACAAAATAGACTTTAACAAAAAGGCTGTAATAAGAGACAAAGCAGGACCTAGTAATCCCTCTTCTGGGTATTTATCCAAAGAAACCCAAAACATTACATTGAGGGGATGTGTTCATCGCAGCATTATTTACAATAGTCAAGATAAAAGAGGCAACCTGGGTGTCCATCAATGGATGAATGGATAAAGAGGAGGTGGTACAGACATACAATGAAATATTACTCAGCAGTAAAAAAGAATAAAATCTTGCAATCTGCACAACGTGGATGGATCTAGAAAGTATCATGCTGATTGAAGTAGTGAGACAGAGAAAGATAAATGCCATATAATTTCACTTATACGCGCAATCTAAAAACAAAATAAATGAACAAAGAAAACAGAAATAAACTCATACTCAGGGTGGTCAAGAAATTCATGGAAAAAAGGGGAAGAAGGGTAAAAAAAAACTATTATTTTTTCAATATATTCATTTTTAACCTTAATACACTCTTTAGTTTTTTCAATAAGTTTATTTATACCCTTGAGCAAAACTGTTTTGTTTTTGCTGTCAAATTGCAGCTTTAACATCTCCATCGTTTGTAAAATTTTCCTCTCAAAGCTGGTTTTTCATATTTGGGAATAAATAATAATCAGACAGAGCCAAGTCTGGACTGTGGGGAGGGTGGTTTAAGGTTTGGAAGCCACAGTCACGAACAGTATACAATGCAGCATTGCTCTTGCACACAGATGTGTTGTCATAAGAAAGCTGCACCCCTCTGGCCAATTTCCCAGCCCATTGCAACACCTTGATCTTCTTATGGAGGTAGTGTGCTCTTTTCATGCCACTGCATGAACTCCTGCTTTGACTCAGGCTTATAACCATGGACCCAAATTTTTATCTCTAATGACAATCTGGTTTAAAACTTTATCCTTGTTGTCGCTGCAGTGGTCCAAAATCTGTCATGAACACTCGACGTGCTGTTGTTTCTGAAGGGGCGTGAGCATTCTCAGTACCCCCCTTGCACTGACTTTTGACGTCCTTAGATGCTGATGGAGAATATTCAACATGGTTATAGGTGATATTCCAACCATTTCTGCAAGCTGGTTTTTTTCAATCTGATGTCTTCTACTACAAGTTTTTCAACTTTTTGGACAACGTCTGAGGAAGTAGCCTCAACAAGGTGTCCCGGACAGAGGTCATCTTCAATTGACTCTCTGCCTTGCTTGAAAAGGCTGTGCCAATTGTAAACCACGGATTTCCTAGGGCAACAGTCCCGGGGACAACATGGATGGACCAATTGTGTGTTTAAAATAAAATAAACTGCTAAGATCTCTTCCAAAATGATTTGAGGTGTTTTCCCTTGTTTTTTGAGGAACTTAATGATGGTGCAAAATTCAATTTTATCTATACTCGGGGTTTTCTTCCCTCTGACATGCTTCTTCAGTGATATATGAAAGAACACGAATGAAATCGGCTGAAATTCGGCACACATACTAATAATAAGTCACACCATCAAACTATGTGCACTAGTACTCCCACCTCTTGACTGACTCTTGCCCCCTGTTCTGTGAATTTAATGACCTCTCCTTGTAGATACAGAGAATGTTTTTATGTTTGCCAGCTGGGAGGAGTTTGGGGGGATGGGTGGAAAAGAGGAAGGAATTCAGATGTGCAAATAAGTAGTTACAAAGTAATTATGGGGATATAAAATATATCATAAGTAATACAATAATAATATTGTAAAACCTATGTGTGTGTCAGATGGTTACTAGGTTTATCAGGGTGATTACTTCCTAAGTTATATAAATGTCTAGTCATTGTTGTACGCTTGAAACTAATATGACATTGTATGTCATCTGTAATTGAAAAATAAAAAGTTATTAGAACCCACCCCCCCGCCCCCAGAGAATCATGCTTACCTGAAGTGAAGGTGATCAGGAGAAGCTGCTGTGTTCTCTCACTGGCGGTTGTCTCCTAAATGTAGTTCCTTAAGTTCCTCTGGGAGCAGGGAGCTGAGTACCTGCACAGACCTGGTGCTGTGCTCAGGTGTGGTGACAATGGGGAGCATCTGGACCCATGCACAATAAAGCTCCTTTCAAGGCAGCGTCCCAGGGGAAGGGCAGCTCTGTACTCCTAGCATGTGCATGTCATGCATTCTCTATTGTCACCTGACATCTAATGGTGGTTCTTCTCCCCAAATGGGGGAGAGGGATGGCTCATGTATTTGGGATACTTCTCTCTGTTTTTCTGGAGGATTCCAATTGGATGTTTAAAATAAAAAAGAAAGAAAAAAAAATAAACCTAAGATGATTCCATTTTGCTTGAAAATGAAATGGAAATCCAGTATGATTCCATTGTGGTTAAAAATATACCAAGGGTGCCAAAAAATGTACGTACATTTTAAGAGATGTTATCTATGTATTACTTTTCAAAGTTGAATTGAATTACAGTAGCAATGTGTAGTATGACATTTGCTCAAAAGACGGTGTTAATCGTTTGAGAATGCCATCTTTTGAGCAAATGTCATACTACATGCAACAGGCAGGACAGTCAGAGAAAATGGCAGAAACACAGTTGTTGTTCGAGGAGAGCAAGACCATGTTGAAGTGGCATTTGAAATTTCAGAACATTGTTTGAGTTTTCCCACGTTCTCCTGACTTAACACGCCTTGACTTCTAGCTGTGGGGACCTTACAGAATGTGGTGTACCGTAGAAAACCGGCTACTCTGGTGGTGCTTTGGGAAGAAATTGAAAAGTCATGCGCAGTGATACAAGGGGACACTTTGGTCAGCGCTGCTCAAGCAGTAGTTCACTCTAATCAGACGTGTCTGGACACTGATGGTAACCACTTTGAGCCCCTCTTGTAACTGCAGAAGTTAAATATGAGTTGTACTCATCTTTTGTTATCGGTCTATATTTGAATATTACCATTTTAATACAGTTTTTTTTCCTTTCTTAAAATGTGTATATATTTTTTGGTACCCTCTGTATATATGCATGGATAGAAAACCTATTAGAAGCATATATAGCAAAATGCTAACAATGGTTATTTCTCAGTGGTGGGTATAGATGATTTTATTTTCTTCTTTTTGTTTTTCCAAATTTTCTAACTGCTCTACAGTTTTGTAGAACATACACTACTTTTAGAATAAGAAAAGGAAGTTTAAAAGTATAAACATCTAAAAATAGAGAATTGTACACACAATAACTTAAGGTAGCATTTAGTCACTTGATGAAAGAACATTTTGGGTTTTAAAGGGATTCACTGTTCTGTGAATAAAATAGGCACTCAATAAATATTTGCTGAATCAATTAATGAATGAACTCACTCTGGGGTTTCCTGAAGTGGCAGGCTCCCCAGTGAATTTCATATGAAATCAATTTACAAAAACATAATCTGCACCTCCCCACTTCCCCAACCCATTCATTATAAAAAGTAAAAGATCAGATGCCACTGACTGCTGTGGTTCCTGCTCTGCCACCGCTCAGGGCCCGCTCCGTGTGCCCTGCCCCGCTCTGTTTCCTTGACTGAAAAGGGGGAATAGCACCCACTTGCTAGCATTGTGCTTTAATGTTTGTGAAGAATTTTTAGAAAGTGTAAGCTGTTGCCAAAGGGTACGTGTGTAAGAGCTAAGAACCTATGTGAATATGAATGTCCAGGCTAAAAAGATCCAAAAGTAATTAAAATGACTTTTCATGGGGAATTGTAAATACATGCAGAAAATTGTGCCAAACACAAACGTACAACTCAGTGAATTACCATGAGGCAAACACTAAGGGAGTCACCGACTGGGCAAAAAATCAAACACTGTAAGTAACCCCAGAAATCCCTTAAATCTACATAGATCTGCAATTCCCCTGCCAGACACATTGTCTTCAAGTAATGTATGTAACTTTATAATATAACTGCTATCTAGTAATGCAAGTTCTCCTACTTTCTCAAGGTTGTCGTTATCCCTGGCCTTTGTGCTTCCATGTAAATGTTTGAATCAGCTTGTTAATTTCCACAAAAACCTGCTGGGGTTTTGATTAAAATTGCATTGAAACAACACATCAATTAGAGAAAATTTACATCTTTAGGTATTGAGCTTACAATACATGAACATGATATATACCTTAGGTTTTCTTTAATTTCACTCATTTTTGGTATTTATTGATGCTAGTATAATTTCACTCATTTTTGGTATTTATTGATGACATCATTTTAAAATTTTCATTTTCTCTTTGTTACTGATCTATAGAAATTCAATAGATTTTTGGATCCTGACCTTGTAGTAACTCTAATTTATCTGGAGATTCTTGTCTGTTTATTATTATATAACATACAAATAGGCCTAGTTTTAGTTGTTTCCTACTCCTTATCTTCTATTACTTTGTTTTGGCTTGCAGCCCTGGAGGGTGAGAATTCCACCGGGTTCTGGACAGACTCTAAAAGTTGAGCCAACAAGATTCCCTTCTGGATGAGCTGTGGAATGGGGAGAGAACAAGAGATGCCTTAGTGATCTGGGGCCTCAGCTATTGTAAGAATGAAGCTGCTATTTACTGAAAGTGGGTAGACAACTGATCTTGGGGGACAGTCAGAAGTGGAGTAGTTACCATATTGCTTGAGATTCCTCCTGGACATGTGAATGGAGATGCTGAGAAGGTAATTAAATAAATCTAGAGGTCCTAAGAGAATCCAGCTGGAGGTGTGGAACCCATTAGTACAGAGACAATATTTAATACAAAATAACATCAGGTGTGTGAAGGCAGAGAGGAGACGGTGGGTCTACCTCTTCTGGGTGCAATCAGGCAAGCCTGATCAGGCAAGTCTGGCCAGGTGTGGTAGTCCACTATGTGGGGGACTCTGAGGCAGCTCAGGGACAGAGGAAGAGAAGGCCAGTCTGTAAGGCCTGGCCTTTTACCTTCCCACGTGGGTTCTGTCAACCAGAACTGCTGGCCTGCAGCCTGTGCCTCGGGTCTTGAGTTACCCTGAGCACCAGCTAGCCCTGCAGACACCCCGCCCCTGTCCCTCACTCTGACGGTCCAGGCCTGCCATTTTCTGGCTGCAAAGACAGTTCAGTGACTGCTGGGCTTTGCACACCCAGAACTGCTCATGTGACCCCATGGGTCGATCAGAATAGAACCCAGGAGGTTTGCTGAAACCACTGGGAAGAGTCCTTCTTTCCTACTCTGGTCTCTAAGCTGCGGCACATGACCTGGAATTATGGGGTCACCTTTGACACTGCCCCCAGGAAAAAGGTTTCCTGAGGAGAGCCAGCTGAGAGGGAAACAGAAGGCAGAGGCACAGAGACTGAGCCCTGAGACCCTCCTGAGTCCTGGATCCAGCTCTGTCTGGTCTTTGAGTGGACTTGTCAGTGTTGGAGACAATCTGTCTTTAAAGCCAGACCGGTTTGGATGGGAATCAGGTTTGCAGTGGAAAGAACTCAGACTACTGCACAAAGTGGCGAAGCATGCGCAGGGTGGGCAGGGCTCTCTTGGTCACTGCTCTTTCCCCTTCAGCCCCAGTCACTGCTTGTCTTTGGCTGTGCATGTGGGCTTTAATCTCTTACCTGGCTCCCACCTGCTCCACCTGTTCCAGTCGTTTCTGCACCCCCAGCCCCCTTGTCGCAATAGCTGCCACCCCTCCGTGACCAAGGTTGCCAACTTTTCTGGATATCATGTCTGTGGCTACTCTCTGGGCCCTGGGCCAGTTTCCACATTCTTTTGTGCCTCTGGCGGACACTTCAGGGGCTTGCCAGTCTGCACTCCTGGCTCTTATGCAGGTAAACTGGCCATCTGACCTACCCCTGGTCAGTGGGAGGAAAGGACCTATCTCCTGGCGCTTCTAGAAAAGGCTTGCTTACCAGAGAAAATGCTGAAGCCTCTCAAGGAGAAAGCATCTTGCCCTGCCCCTTGTTTCCTAAATTTGAATGTAGTGTGGGCATGTGATGCCCAGAGCTGCAGTGACCATGAAGTGACAAGAATAAAGAGCCCGTATGCTGAGAATGGCTGAGCGGGAGGGCGGGAAGGCCTGACACTGCTGGGCCAAGGAAGAAACTCCAGAACCTTCTTCCAGATGCCTTGCTAAGTAAGCAGCCAAGAGCCGGGTGGTTTAAGCAGCTAACTGTTCCTCCAGCACCCTGCCACATACAGCCCAAAGCCTTCCTGACTGAGGCACCAGCCAAAGCATGCCATGGACTCACTCAAACATTCATCAAACGTTTAATCACACATTTACTGAGTATTTCCTGCATGTTGACACTTTATCACATTTAATATAACCCACTAAACAACTTTTGAAGATACCAATTATTGTCCCCATTTGAAAGATGAGGATGTAGATATATTAGGGTAGTCCTAGGTGACAGAGAAAAATAGATGTCAATGGCTTATCACAATGGTAGCTTGCATCTCACTCACATGAAGCTCAGTGGATGGCTGTGATGGGGTAAAGTGTGCTCCATGCAGTCATTCAGGGACTGAGGCCGATAGAAGTTCTATGGCCTTCAACACGTGGCTCCTAACATCTGACGATCAGACCTGCGAAGAAAATGTATTTGGGCAAGGGAGTCACACAGAGGCTTTAATGATCCAGATCTGGGCAAGGTGAGTATCACCTCCATCCATGCATGTGTGCTGGCCAAGCCCAAGGGCCCAGAAGTATAGGTCATGACCTCCACTTATTCCACCCAAACAGCCAGTTTCTGCTCAGAAGGGCTCAGAGGGACAGCATAACTCTCCCAACGAGACTCTCAGATGACTCAGGGGGAGACCATGCCCCACTTTGCGTTCTTGGGTGTCCAGAAGTCTAGTAGTGGTGCTGACTGAGCTGGCTCTACCCCAGGGCCAGTCCTCAGGGACTGTAGATGCCCCTCCTGACCTCCCTCCTGCCCTTATGTTAAGGTGGCCTTACTTCTCCTGCATTTACCTGCCTGCAGGCATAGTGTTTTGCAGCCTGCAGCTAGCATGTCTACTCTAGGTGCTTGACTTAACACAGGGGAAAGGCCGTTTGAAGTACAGGGGAGAATACATGAGGGTAAAAATGGGGTCTCAGATCAGTTCTGCTGCATCCCAATTGTGAGGCCTTGGATGGCATTAAATCTCCCTGTGACTCAGTTTCTTCATTTGTGGAGGGTGCTCATACTACCTCCAGCATAGAGCTTCTGGGAGGTAAAACGGGTGAGTGCACAGAAAGTACTCAGAACCACGTCTGGTGCAAAGCAAGGGCTCCCTGCGTGGTAGCCCGACTGTGACCTCACAAGTCCGTGGTCTGCGTGTGCCCATTTGTGCAAAGCAAGTGCTCCCTGAGTCGTAGCCCGACTGTGATTTGTGCAAAGCAAGTGCTCCCTGAGTCGTAGCCCGACTGTGACCTCACAAATCCATGGTCTGCGTGTGCCCATTTTCCAAATGAGAGTGTGGAGGCTTATAGGGTGAGCCCGGGCCTTTGATCCTCCTACCAATCCACTGTTTGTGGGGGGAGTGGGGAGCTCGGGGTCTGCATACCTCACAGGCCGTGCGGAAGGCCCTGCTCACTGCCTCGTCCTCTGAAGCTATCTCCCTAAACCACATTTCCCTAGGGGCCTTTGGATGTCTAGTCTTTGCACTTAGGTCTGGGCCTGGGGCGAGGTGGGGCCTGTCCCCTCTTCCAGCTGCGTGCTCAGTGCTAGTACAATCACACCAGCAGCCTGAGCAGGGCTGTGACTCTGCCACCCTGTCACTCGCCCCACCAGGAAAGTCTACAGAGCTTTCTCTGTTCTGCCCTCCTGGATCCAACCACCCTCCCATCCCCCGCAGGGGGCTGAGCAGGCCGGGGAGGCCTCAGGGCGTGTGTACAGGAAGAGCTAAGGCCACATGGGAATGTGAAGTGTTAGACCCCAAGGTTGGGGATGCCTCCAGGACTGGGCTACCCTTTCCTAGATTCCATCTTCTCAGTGTTTGTCTTCTCTATAGCGGGCTAACAGCTGGTTCTTCATTCAGCATTCCTCTTCCTCTCTCCTTCCTCCTTCCTATTCTTTCAGTGAATTTTTATTGAGCATCCACTAATTGGCATTTTAAAAGAAGGCACTCAGGGAAGGCCTTGCCTAGAAGGTGCCAATCTGTGAGAACAGTGTTTTGAGCAGAGGCAAAAGCCAAGGCAACAGCCCTGGGCAGAGCATACCGGGCTTGTTTGAGAAGTGAGGAGGCTGGAGCAGCAGAACAGTGAGCAGGAGGAGGCGAAGCTCTGGGAGGCTGCAGCGGAGGTAGCACAGATCAGGCAGGGCCACGTGCCCTGGGCCTGCTGGGAAAGCACTGGGGGACCTACGGGGAGAGCCAAGATCAAGGCCGTGGCTCAGCAGTGCACGAAACAAACCTCCCTGCCCTCATCTCTGTCCTGGCATTCTGGAGGGGAAGGAGAGGAAAGACATGAAATGAATAAGAAAATGCTGCTGCCTGTCAGAAGGTGATAAACCCTAAGAGAGAAAAAGAAGCAAGGATTGGAGTAGGGAGTGTCAGGGATGGGGGTTCTAGTGCATAGCGAGTGGTCAGGCAAGGCCTTCCTGAGAAGTGGCACTTGAGCGAAGACCCCAAGAGGCTGAAGGCGTGCTATTGTGGGTGTCCAGGGGAAGGGTACTCTGGGTAGAGGGAACAGCAAGCACACAGGCCCAAGGGGGTGTGTGTGTGCCATTATCAGCTCTCTCTTATCATTACCCATAAAACAAGGATTTCATGATAAAATAAATGTGAAAGACTTCAGAAAACTCACACATGTTACAAAGAGTTATTTTTGTTATTCGTTCTTGTTAGAGGTTGTCACCCAGGCAGCAGGCCTGCTGCTGACCTAGACTCACTGCCAGGCTGGGCCCAGGCTGTTTTCTGTCATTCGTATGACTCACAGCAGCAGCTGTGACTCCCAGGCATGTCCTTCTCCTGCACGAGGGCAGCACCTGTCGGACACGTGTGCTTAAAGCTTCTGCTCACATTTGTGTTTGCTCGTGTACCTTTGGCCAAGCCCAGCACGGAGTGGCTAGAAAATATACTCTGCCTCCAGGCAATACAGGGAGGGCGTGAAGGACCGGGACAATGATGTGGGGTCAACAAACTCTTCTGCAAAGAGGCCGACAGTAAATACTTCTGGCTTTGCAGGCCACGTGGCTGCTGTCACAGCGACGCAGCCCCACTGTGTCAGTATGAAAGCAGCCATAGACAGTATGCAAACAAACGAGTGTGGCTGTGTCCCAATAAAACTTTATCTCTGGGCACTAAAATTTGAATTTCATAAAGTTTTCTCGTGCCACAAAATATCATTCTTTAAAACAATGTTTACCCTACCACTTAAAAATGTCAAAAGCATTCTTAGCTCAATCAAGGGCTGTATGAAAATAGGTAGCAGGTGGCATTTGGCCTGTGGGACATCAATGGATGACTCCTGTAACAGAGACCTAAAGATTCCAGCAGCCCCTGGGCCACCCACTCCTTGGAGCCTCCAACCCTGTAGGACCCCCACCCCGCCTTGCCCGGGGCTGCTCAGCGTGGGCTTTGCAGGGCAGCCAGAGGGAAACCACTGTAGGATTTATGATCATAAGAGCCCCACGGCTGGGAAAGGAGAGAGTGTTTCTAAAGTGGTTAGGAAGGGTATGGGGTCAGAAGCATCCATAATTTTGGGTGATGAAGGGGAGGTGGAGCCAGATCCCCATCTCCTCAGTCAAGTGGGGAGACATCACAGGGTGGTGTGACTCAGGTGAGAGGATGGCTACCAAAGGGCTCTGCAGGTGGATGGAGTAGTTACTGTGCTTCTTAGCGTTCTTGTTTTCATTTCCTCTGGGTGTGCATGCATGTGTGCCTGTGTGGACCCACCCATCTCAGGGAATCTCAATTTGAACTTGTCTGCACCACCTGGGGCTTATGGAGCTGTGGATGCATCTGAAATGGTGTTAGTCCAGGTCTGGTTCTTTGTGGGGTTGCTCGTATGTGGCAATGTGGCATCAGAAGCCGGGGGTATAGGGGTTCTGTGTGACTCTGCATTGAGCTCTCTCACTCTAGGTCTTCCAGGTATGTCTGTTCCCAGGAACCAAAAGTTCAACAAACACACCCGTGTGTTTCAGCAGTGAGGCTTGGGAAAAGAGCCTCGGAGGCAATGTGGAATTGTACCAGGGCAATAGGGGTGGGGGACTAGGCTGGGAACTCACCGGCTGGTGGTTTCTAACAGCGATGCAGTTAGTTGAGCTGTGGTCTATGGTTCATTCCCTGACTCAGGGACCCTTGGAGAATTCTTTAATCATCACAACAACCTGTTGGGAGGTACTGTTATCCCTATTTCATAGATGAGCACACTGAGGCAAAAGGAAGTTTAATAATTGTCCAAGATCCCCTAACAAAAACTCGGTGCTGCTGGGAGTTGCACCCAGCTTTATCTGACTGTGGCATCTGTGGGCTGCTTCCTTTTGATGTATTGTCTTTTTTTATCAGAAGCACTGATGAAATCTGAGTGTTTATGGATCAGCTCAAAACCCATTACTTTGCGTCATTCAAACTACTCCCACTTCCCCACCTGTCTTTTCCTGGACAGAACAAGTCCCCCCCACACCCACTCTTTGTCCTTAGGAGAAAGGGCCTGTCTCCTGAAGACGTCTTTTTCTTCTGGCTTCCTGGGTTAGATGTAACATCTGGGGACTATGCCGTTTTTGGTCCTGTTGAGGGCAGGAAAGTCAGGGCCTGGAGCTGGGCTGGAGCTACGATGCCCTATCCCTATTCCAAAGACCAGCCTGTATGCAAAGAACTCATGGCTCCTGAAGAACCCCAGGGCCCAGCCGCATAGCTCCCTGCACCATGGGGACTCTTCTGACAGCCAAGAACCTTCTGCTGGACTGGGCAGGAGGCTTCCACATGGGACACTGCTCACCCTGTCTGGGAGACAGGGCCCTCAGGTTCATGCAAAGGAACCCCACGTTTATCAGCAAAATCTGCATTATTCACTTGTTTGAAAACAATTTTAGCTGGCAACCCTTTTGCCGTTTTCCTTATGAAAACATTTAAAACAGAAAACTCAAAAGAATAGTGGAAAAGAAATCTGAATAACCTGAACCTGGATTCAATCATGGTTACTTTGCCATAGTTTCTGTGTCTGCCCTCCTCTATGCATTTTATCTTTGCTGAGCGCTTTCAAAGTAAGTGGCAGATAGCATGACACCCTAACCTGGGGTATCCAACCTTTTGGCTTCCCTGGGCCACACTGGAAGAAGAAATGTCATGGGCCACACAGAAAATACACTAACACCAACGATTAGCTGATGAGCTCAAAATAGGTCCATGCACAATTTTTGAAGAAAGTTTATGATTTTGTGTTAGGCCACATTCAAAGCTGTCCTGAGCTGCATGTGGCCTGTGAGCCACGGGTTGGACAAGCTTGCCCTAAACCCTCCTGCCGGAATCATTGAGAACAGGTTTGGACAGCCTGGATTGGTTATCAAGAATTCACTTCAGGAATCTCCAATTCGCAAACACCTGTCCAACAAGCACGTGTGTTGTTTCATCGTTGCTGTCATCACCTTATTTTGCTTTGCGGAATGAATTTGTGTGGCGTGGGCATGGATGACACCTTTGGTCCCCGAGGCCTGGCCACTTCTCCAGACCTCTTAGGGAAATCCTGAGGGCCTGACTGGCTGTGCTGTAAGGAAAGCAGACCTGCCAGAGAGCTGCAGAGGCCTGGGACAGCCTCCCTGCAGCCCCAGCATGTGTCCTGGCCTGCCCACAGCCGAGAGTCCCTCTGTTTTGTTTTGTTTAAACCAGCTCGAGTTAGGTTCTCCTCACCTACAAGTTATTAAGTGACAAAATGCCAGCATCCTGTATCTCCCTAAAATGTACGCAGTTATGTAAAAATGTTAAATTGAGACTGTCAGCTCAAATTGATTTGTGAGAGCATTTTAAAATAAACTTGGCCATTAAAATAAACTCTCCACTTAGTTGCTATCCGTGATCATTGTGATAATGGTGAGCTCTGAACTCACCTAATGTCCATATTAAAATGATGGTGAAACAAATGATGCTGTTTATTTTGTGAGGCAGGAAGGTAGATAGGAGCAGGAGAGGAGAAATCGTCCCGGTCCATCATCAGCTGCCTCTCAATGAAAAGCAATGCAAAGAAGGGAACTTGCCTGTTAGGAGGCCCCTAACGGGCGGCCCTGAATTAAGGAGGAAAGGAATGCAAAGGAAGGAACTGGCCTGGTGGGGGCCTCAGCTAGATACCCCCAAAATAAAAAGACAAAGTCATCAGGAAAGGCATGAGGAATAAGGAATCAGCCCTGGCCCTATCAGCTGTCCTCAGATGCGAAAGATAAGATGATCAGAGACATGCAGGACACAGGGGAAATAGCCCCACTCATCCAGCCATGAGTCCTGCTTCCCAGAACTCTGCTATTAAGTAGCTTTGCTTCCTTCAAACAATCACAAAAGAGGGAAAGGGGGATAAACTTCCAATTATAGGTATAACCCCCCCTCCCCAGTGTGAGGGGGTGGGGTGGGGCTGGGGCTGCTTTCCTCTCTTGGGTCAGCCCACTCCACGTCTCAGAAGGTACTTCCTGTAATAAACCCTTCACTATCCTGTATTTTCACAAACTCTGTCTTTTGACTGAATTCTTTCCTTCAAGAGATAAGGACCGAGGGGAAAATCACCCCTTCACCATAACAGGCTGTGTGAGGAGTTTGGGGAAGAAGCAGCTAGCGTTTAGAGGGAGCTTCTGAGTGGGTAGCAGGCGCCTCACTTTGGGCCCCAGTCATTCCAGAGCACACGGAGATATGGACCTTGAATTACTTCGTTGGTTGATAACAGTTGCTGGTTGTCCGCCTGAATCCTTTAAGATCTCTGCTTCCTTTCTTAGAAATAAGGAAGGCATTTGGAAAATAAAATTTTAAGAACAGAAAAATGGAGGATGGGGTGGGAGGCCATTCTAGGGGGCACAGAGGTGGCCGATGCTGGGGGTCTTTTGATGTCACTTAGCTCATCTGAACTTGGGAGTCACGTCTGTGAAATGGGCTCAGGAGGCCACTGGGACCCACTCTTCCACGCACTCCCCACAGATGCCTTCCTGTGGCCTCCTAAGAGTAAGGATGCTGCGGACAGGAGCCTAGAGGACGTTCAAGTCCCCAGCTCCTCAGGTGCTGCTTTAGAGGACCACCTGGTGTGCACGTCTGCTCAGCTTCCCCTCCCCACACCATAGTGGAGGCTGGAGACAGGCTCTCCCCCTCCTCATTTTATTAGTCTGCCTGCCTGAAAAAAATTAAAGAACACTGAGTGGGAAGAGCTTCACATTTACAGAGTTTTTCTTAATTTGATTTGTACGAGATTCTTCTATTTTAATAATTTTTTTCCAAAGAACTAGGTCTGGTATTTATTTATCATTTTCACTGCTTTTATGTTATCTAATTTATTTATTTGTTTTTATCTTATTTCTTTTCTCCTGTTTTCCTTTGGACTTTTTTCTTTCTCAAAAAAAATCTGAGGTTGAAAGTCTCATTTGTGCCTGTTCTCTTTGTGTGTGTGAGCAGATTTTTGACAATAAAAGTAGTTAAAGTTACAGGGGAGCCTCAGAGCCTGGCTAGGACTGTCCCAGGGGCGCTGATATCTGGGGCATTATTTTCGTTGTTTTCTAAGCAGTAGGCTGTGTGCTTGATTTCCTCCTTAACCTAGATGTTATTTAGGAGAGTAGTTTCAAATCTCCAATTTTCTTTCTATTCTTAGAAAGTACATAATTCTAGTTTTATTATATCATGGTCAAGTGATGGTCTGTAAAAGATCTGTTTGAACATTTTTTTGACATGTACACATGACTGACTATAGGGTCAACTTTCAAAGATGTTTCATGGCCCCTCACCCAAGGGCATCTTCTCTGTTCGTTGGATGTAAGGGTAGGTGTTTATATAGTCATACTATCTTCTCAATTACATAGTTCATATCCTGTGTGCTTGTTTTTTGTTTACTTAATATTTCATAAAGGAGTTTCAGTGAATTTAGATGTCTCACCATAGTCAGATTGCTTTATTATGGTGAGGTATCTAACATCTTTATTTCTAACATTTAAGAAATGTGTTTTATTACTATTTGGCATGTGAAAGTCTGAGAAAAAAGGAAAGACGTGACTGAAACCCAGGTTGCACCCTGGCTGCTGTGTAACTTCTCTGAACCTCAGTTTCATCATTTCTAAAATGGGGATTGAAATAGTGTCCCCTGAATGGAGTTGTTGTGAGGCGGGAATGGGCCAGCATGTGGGAAGCAGTCAGCACGCTGCTGGTACACAGTGGGTGTTCCTAAGTAAACAGTGACATCATGGTGGATGCATTATTATTATTTTTTTTTTTTTGGATGCATTATTGATATCATTTACCACGATGTCAATATTTGAACAAGATTTACCATTTTGGCTTTGTCTGATATGAATAGTGCACTCCTTGCTTTCTTTTGTTGAAGTTTAAATGACACATGCACACACATGCACACAGGAGTCAGCCTTTTAGTGCCTCGCCTACTCTTCCGTTCCCTTTCTTATTTCTGCCCACTTGATGTGAGGCCTTAATCGTGCCCTTCCGTTCTACAATTCTTCTCTCAGGTTTGATTGTGTGTTTGGTAAACAAAGTGGCATCGCAAGGCCACTTTGATCCTCTCTGCTGCTTTTTCCTGCCTGAAAGGTGCTATTTCAGGCCATTTCTCTTCATCACTTCTCTCCTTCTGTGAAGTTGTGCTGGTCCAGAGGTGTCCACCTCCTGCCAACCTACCGGGAATTTTTCCATCTTAGCATGAGTACGATCAAAGTGCCTGGGTTTTTCTAGACTTCTGATCTTTGCCTGAGGAGTTGGCCCCAGGACTGAGGGCGTTCCTGCTGGATCCATGGAGCCCCCTGGCTTCCTGTGTGCTGCAGCTGCAAGAAGTTTAGAGGCAGAATCAACCAACTTAAGGGATAGCCCCACTTTCCTTCCTTGCTTCCTTCCTCCATTTTCCCCCTCCCTCGGTGCCTGCCTCCGTCGAGGTCTCCTTCCTTCCCTGCCTCCCACCTTTCTTTCTTTAAAAAATACTTAATAAATGTCTACTCTGTAGTGTCAGGCATGGAGATAAAGACTGAATGAAAATAGATGAGTGATGACACCCTCATCAGAATAACCATTAGATGAAGAGGACAGACCCACTAAGCATGAGTGAGAAGGGGAGGCCCCGCAATCCTTGCTCGGTGCTGGTATGCCCACATAGGAGACTATTTACGAAAGCTGAACACACCTTTGTCCCATGACCCAGCAATTCCACACCTGAGTCTGCACGCAACAGAAATGTCTGCACGTGTTTACCGAAAGACTTGTACAAGAACTCATACAGCAGTGCTATCCATAATAACCCCAGACCAGAAGCAAATGACATGTTCATTGATGTCAGAGTGGATAGATAAACATAGGTGTATCATACAATGGAGTATTATGTGGCAATGAGAACCAATGACCTGCTGCCACATGCAGCATGGACTGAATCTCACAAGGACAATTCTGATGGAGAGAAGAGCACATATGATACACTTAAACACATAGAAAGTTCAAAAGACAACAAAATGAATCTACGTTGCTGGAAGTTAAGATACTGGTCATGATGTGGGGGGATGGACGATCAGTGATGGAAGAAGTAGCTGGAGTGTGGTCTTGTTTACATAGGTGTGTACACTGAGTGGAAATTCAGTGAGCTGCATGCTTATATTAATAGCTTATGCATTTGCCTCTACTTATACGTAAACAGAATAGAATAGAACAAAAAACAAAATAAGACGAAATAAAAGGATGTGCTTGCTGCCCCGCTGGAGCTGATAGTTATGTGCGAGGAGGCAGACAGGAGTCAAAGAATTGGGCGGATACTGTCGGAGGTACCAGCAAGTGCTCCAAAGGCGAGTGTTTGAGCCTGCTCACCTAAGGGAGGCCACTTCCCAAGGTGGGGATGGATGAGGAGGAGTAGGCCAGGAAGTGTGGTGGGGTGGAGAGGGTGCATGGGAAAAGAGCACCCGGGGGAGGCGACAGCCTGTATGAAATCCCATGATGGAATCCAGATGGTGAACACAGGGTGTATCCATGAGGGCCTGAGGAGGGGAGGGCTGCAGCCACAAGGGGGCCAGGCATCCACACAGGGCCCTGACGACTTTGGGAAGGGTTTTCATCTTTATTCTAAGTGATGGGAAGCCCTTTAGGTGCTTTAAGTAGCAGGAACACATCCATGCAAGTGTGTGTGGGAGAGAATGGGGGTGGCCTGGGTCCTTGGGGTGGATTCCAATTCCTGGGCTCATTTCTCCATTCCATCCTGTGGATCTTTCCAGGTTGCTCTTCAGCTCGCTAAGGAAACAGCACCTGGAGTCCATTAGTCCATTAGTGTGCCGTTTGGCCTGGCTCCACTTGCCTCTGCCCACACTGACCATGGTGGACTCGACCCCAGTGTCCGAATGGGAGCAACACGCCAGCCCTCACCTTGCTCGGCTCCAGGTGGGGAAAACCCCCTCCGCCCTCTCCCAGGCACTTCCGGTGGCATCACTGCCAGCCCTGCAGCCCACCCTGCTGGTTCCTACCACTGTGGGCTCCCTCCCTGTGTCTCAGGCAAACATCTATTACTATTTCACACGATTAATCTTTCTTTCATGAAAAGGTCATACAATTAAGGTTCAAAATACAGTGAAAACTAAGTGTGTCTCCCATTTCTGACACCCAGTTCCCTTTCTCAAAGGCAATGACCCTTGTCAGTTTTGTGAGCCTTTCTGGAATTATTTACACACACACACACACACACACACACACACACACACACACACTTCCCCCCACAAATAGTAGCATGCCACACAGAGTATTCTGTCTCTTATTTTGTTATCTTAGCAGTCTTCATGCCAGGTTATTCCATGTCAACACATCTGGGTCTGCTTCTTTCTTTTTAAAATGGCTGTAGAGGGAGTTCCCTGATGGTGTAGTGGCTTAAGGCTTCGGCGTTGGTGCTGTCAGTGCTGCGGCCTGGGTTCGATTCCCAGCCAGGGAGCTACCCACATACCAAAAAGCAAAAAAAAAAAAAAAAAAAAAAAACCAAATAAAATGGCTGTAGAGAGCCCCACTTCATGGATGCACTGTAACTTCTGTGGCCAGTCCCTTTGGGTGGGCACTGAGATTGCTTTTCTCTCCTCTGCTGCCCTGCCACCCTACCCTTGTGCATATCTCTCAGTGTTCAGGTCCTTGGATCCCCATAGGTGAGCTTCCCAGGAGTGGGTGCTGGGTCAAAGGGCATGTGCATTTGTATGTGGGCAAATACTGCAAAGCTACCCTGCATAGAGTGTGTTGTAGGTTTGCATGAATCCTTACCAAACAATGTATCATCAAGCTTTTTGGCATTTATTAATCTAACAATCTAACAGGTAAAAATGTCAGCTTATTGTATTTGTATATGTGTTATTATAAGTGACACTTATAATCTTCTAATATGGTTCCTTTCCAGTGAACTGTCTACTCCTAATATCTGCCCTACCTTTTTTTTTTCGGTGGTTCCTTGGCTGGGAATCGAACCCAGGCCGCGGCGTTGAGAGCACTGAAGCCTAGTCCTTACACCACCAGGGAACCCCCTGCCCATTTTTTGTATGCAAGTTTCCATTATGTTTCTGGGTGATTTGTAGGAACTCTTTATATATTAAGGAAATTGGTCCTTAGACTTTCATATCTCATCTCTTATTATTCCTTATTGAGGGAAGCTGGCTGCTTTGCACAGCACTTACAGTCTCATGTAATTACAAGAACAAATGCTGGGGGGCATCTGAAGCCCTTTCAAATATCGAGGGTTCAGGGGTCCCAGCAAGGCCAAGGCCTTAGGGTCAGAATCGCTAATTAGTTCTCAGAAATATCTTATTGGCAACTTGAGCTCTTAACTTAAATCAGAGTAATGAAAACCCTACCTTGTCTCAGGACATGGCTTCGAGCCTGGCTCACTGGAATTGAAGTGAGGAAGAGTTCTGGAGAATAAACCTCATGAGTTCATTCCCAAAGCCCAGCCCCTCACCCCTTCTCCCCACCCCCATCCCCATTGAGGCAGGGGACTGGGCTTTGTGCTTCCTTTCCTCTCCCATGGGGCTGGGGGAGTGATGGGTGTTAACCTCCTAGGTGACCTCTGAGATTCCTTCCCTGAGGAATCTGTCCCTAGTCCCAGCTGTCTCCTTCACTGTGTCTTCCAAGGAGCACTGGATCCTGCTCTGTGTTCTGCTTCATAGCCCTGTGTGCTGGGGTCTCTCAGCCAGCTCTGAAGGAGGTAGGCATGACACAGGGAAGAAAACTCAGGCAAATGCTGACAGGTAGGATTCTCTTTACGGCCGTCCTCAGCTCCCTGTGGCCCAGACTCCTCATTCTCCACCATCCGCACCAAGACACCCCAGGTGTGTGATCAGAGCTGGAGGCCCAGGGCTGAGAGTCCACATCTCAGTGGGGGAGGTAGATGATACAGAAAATAGAAGTTTGACAGTGTGCCAGAAAGTGCTATGTGCTCTGGAGGAAACCACAGCAGGGCAGCATAGTGTCATGCTGCAGGGAGTGGTGTAGGTGAAAGACCTGCTGAGCAGAGACCTCCAGAGGGAGGCTATGGAGTAAGGATGTCTCTGGGCAGACAGAATGGCAGGGGCAAACGTCCTGGGGTGGGAGTGAGGAGATGAGCACAGGACCTAGATGGCTGGAGTAGGGTGAGTAAAGTGAGAGAGGTGGGAGGTGGGGTGGGAGCCTTAGGGAGCTCCTTTGTGGGGGTCTTGGTCTTGCAGACTCCAGCCAGATGACTGATTTTGGATGGATGTTGTCAACTCACACACAACGTGGAGGAGGGACAATGAGGGCCACCTTAAACCCATTCTACCTTTAGAGTGAGAATCCGAAGGGTCCTCTTTCAAAGATGCGCTGGCTTCTGTTTTCTTGGCTGTGGACTGGTGCTGCAGACACAAAGGGTCTACCTTAGCTAGGCTGCTGTTCTGTCCTCCCACCTGCCCTCCCACCATGCCCACCGTTCACTCCTGCTCTGTCTTGTCTGCAGGCCTCAGCCCCCGGGACAGGCTGATAGGGTGCCCGCTCTCCACCTGTGAGGCCACAGGCTGCTCCTTGCTTCTTATCCCTCTTCTCCATGCAGCTAGAACCAGACATGTTTCTTTGAGCAAAAGTAATTTATTTTCCAATTACGAAAGACAATGAATTGAACAAAGGGAAGACAGCTCAGAGCTCAATCAGAGGGATCATCTGTAGACCTTTCTCTCCAACTCACTGATCCGAGAGGGATGAGAGGAGCAGAAGAAGCTCAAGGGGTGTTAGAGCCACCAGCTAATGGACAGGAGACCCTAGTTCTATTCCTGGTCCTGTCACTTGTTTGAGGACTTGGTCCCTGTTAGGGAGCTCGCTTACCCACCTGTGAAATGGGATGCTGGGTCTGTGACTGCAGGGTCTTTCCGGCTGAAATAATCTGTACCTCTGGGACCTCATTCTGGGAATCATTTCATCACTCTTGCAGATTTCTCTCTCTCCTGTTATCCTTTTACTTCAAATACACACCCTCCTCAATTCCTCGGTGTGAGGGAGTAGAAATAGCCACAAAGTTGCCAGGCAGCCTTCAAGTAGCCACTCCATTTGGGGCGTCAGTCTCCTCATCTATGAAATAGAACGAACAAACCTGCCCTGAGGGCATTTGATGTGCTGCGTGGGCATTTGATGTGCCGCAGAGGCCAGCCTGGCACACACGCATTTAGGAAGGACAAAAGGAGCTTCTTCCCTCCCTGCCCATCTCTCTCCTTCAATTTCGAGCCGGATTGCTGTGAAATCTACAGAGAGCCTTGAGGACATGATCAGCATTTTCCTTCAACTTTTCTTTTGTGTGTGCCTGTCATTGAATTTCCCTTATTTTCCAATGAACCTTCCCCTCCCCTCCGCCCCGCACCCCCTTCAGTTCCACCTCTGTTTGACACTCTCAAACAGATGCACATTCAGTGTGAATTAGATGTGCAGAGCCCCTTGGGAAGATGTAGGTGACAGACTGATAAGGGGTGGTTGGCGACCTGGTCTTGTCCCTGAGAAGATTCTCTTAGCCCAGAGGTCCGACCCAAAGGGCACAGAGTGCAGATTCAACAAGCTGGGGCCTGCTTCTGATTGGGCTGAAGCGGGGATATGCCGGGAAGGTGGTAGTGTTAGGACCACATGGTGGGAGTAGGGTGGTAGGGAAAGTAGACTGGAGACTTGGTTAGAAATATCAACTCTGGCAGAGCCCTTGAGTCTGATGTGTCTTCATTCTGGTCCTGCCAAGGTCACCTGCCAACCCCTGAACCAATCACTGTGGCCAGGAGCAGGTGGGGCTCCCATTGGTCAGTGTCAGTGTCCCCCCAGTGGGGCTTCAGTGCAGCACTGGGAAGCTGAGGTTGGAGCGTGTGGTGAGGACCTGCAGACATCCCTTCAGTTCTATGCTCTCCCCTTCCCCACACCACGCACGTGGTTTGTGTTGGATGCCCCAGCCATGACCTGTGTTACCCTCTGACCTAGGCTCCAGTGTCCACCCTTCTGACCCCTTGTACCCTTGCTCCCCAGCTCTTGTCACCACAAGTCCTTCCTGTGTTAAGTGCTGAAACAACTAATTTGGCCAAGCCTGGATTGAGTGTCCACCCCTCCCATTGGCAATGGACAGAAGCCCAACTCAGACGGGCTTAAGCAAAAATTTCTGGAGATGTATTAGGCATTACAGCATTTAGGGGCTCGAACAAGGTCTTCAAGCTTCCATATGGCTCTATTTCTCACCTCTGCTTTCCCCTGGGTTTCCATTCATTCATTCATTCATTCATTTATCCTCTAATATCCTAGCGTAACAAAGATGGCCACTATTGTGGACCCAGGACACACTGCACAGACCCCGCTTTATCTGCTGGAAGGGCTATTATAAAACAGGTTTCAGCCCCTCTGGCTCCCTCTGGGAGAACTGCTTTACTTAAGGTCACACCTTTCCCTTGATGACATACTCAACGGCTGATGGATGTGGGGATGGAAAGGCTGGGACATCCCAGCTCTCGAGACAACTCTGACGGGGCCACTCTAGCTGCAGAGGTCCCTGGGGGGCAGCTGAGGCTGTCCAGTCTCCTTCTGCCCATCCGGCTGCTATCCGACCTTCCACCGGGTGGATCCCCAGGATCCCCTTTAATCAAAGTCCTGCTCACTGAAATCTGTTTCAAAGTCGACTTCTTGAGGACCCCAACCTGTTGTAATTACTGACGATTTCCTTGTCAATGTCCTATCACCTTAGTGACCCCCAGTGAAAGAAATGGCCTGCCTCTTGTCCAAAAGGGTTCAAAAGCCCGAGTCTGAGACTCTGCCTCTGATGGGCTCTGCCTGGGCCATGTGATCACCCCTGACCCAGTCTTGCTGACTGGGGAGACACAGCACTCTCATTGGCTAGGTCTGGGTCATCTGATCAACCTAGATCCTCGGTCGTGAGGCTCCTTCTGAGACCCAGGACTTAGCGGAGGGCGGGTGATTTTCTAGGGAGAAACAGGCTGTTTCCAGGAGGAGGGAATGGATGCCAGTAGAGCCACAACTACTGGACACAGGCCCTGCCCCCCGAGAGCTCAGACTGAGGGGAGAGGCTGTAATCCACTGGCTGTGCAAGGTCCCCCAGGACTGGAGGGAAATGTCCCTCTCTGGCCCCGACAAGGTCCATCATTTCTTGACTTTGCCTCCAGTGCCCTTCCCTTCGGGGTCGGGAGCGGTTTACTCACACGCAGGGTGTGAGCACAGCCGGAGTCTCCGCCATGACCAGCCTGCCCTGGGCCGGCTACCACGTGGCAGGGAGCAGCAAGGCCGCTCCAGGCCACAGGCACGGAGGCCGCACCCCCTGCCACAGGACCCTGAACCCCCACCCTGTACCAGACACAGCAGCTTTTTTCAATTCATCACCAGGGTGACACACACCAAATCAAAGTTGACACTCCAAATGGGCCAATCAATAGCTCCATTTTCCCCTTCTCATCCTGGTGGGGGAAAGAAAGCTTATTTATGAAACCCCCTTCCCCCCCTCATCCAGCAGGCACAAGAAAGCCCAGAGAAATTTATTTCTTAGTTACCCTCTGAGCTAGCAGTCCGAGTCCTGTCTCCTGGCCTGAGTGCCCACCCTCCCCACTGGGCAAGGACAAAGGTGGGAGTGGAGAGGCTTGCCTGCACCTCTGCCTTTAAAGCAGATGGTGCCTTTGGCCAGCGAGGAAAGGTTCCGTGTGACACCCGGCCTGATGGCAGTGCTTTCCCCGGCCCCTCACTCTGTTCGTCTCTGTGGTCAGGCAGTGTTCCCTGCCCCAGACTTGCCTCCTCACCTCTCCCTTTCCCACCAGGCCTCAGCCAATGTCCTTGTGGACAGGACATCTAGCAAGAGCCTGCCTCTGCCCCACAGCCAATCTATCTTGGTTGTGTGAACAATGGTCACTCTAGTCTTCCCATGCCTCCTATGAGCTCTGATCCCAAAGCTCTCCCATCTCTGACCATCTCACCAGATGTCCCTGAGGCACCCACAAACCCAGCAGGCCCCAACATCCTCCCCACACCTGCCCCTCCTCCATGTCCTTACCTTGGGAATGGCTCCAACTCCTGCCTGGTCCCAGGGCCAAGAATCCGGATATAATTTGGGACCCCTCTCTTTGCCTCCACTAGCCATCACTCACCTGATGGTTCCCATTCCCTGGCTGCTCTGCACGTCTACAGCTGCCCCTTGCTTCTGGTCCACATCTTCCACCAGGACCACAGCCATGGCTTCTGACTGCTTTCGAGGCATCCATCTCTCTAGATCCCTGTCCCCACTTCTAGCTCCCAACTGAGCCACCAAAACACCCTCAAAACCCTAATAGTGGCCATGCTGCCCCCTATTGAAGACCACCACCTGAAGTTCTCAGGCCTTTGCAGGTGTTGTTCCTTCCACTGGAATTTGAGTTCCCACAGACTCCTAGACCAGACTCTCCAGGAAAACTGAGCTCCTGGGGTGTGGCCTGGGCCCCTTTCCCCCTCATCTTTCCCACAGCAGCTTCACAGGCCTGCACAGTTGGATCCCCACCCACATTAGTGGGACAGCAGTGGGGCAGAGGCCCAGCTTAATCCCATTTGCTGTAGAGTGAATTCTCCCCTAGGGTCCAGTTTCCCCCACCTGCACGGGCCTGGCCTGAAGGTGGGGGGGCTCTGGCCTCTAGGAAACCTGGGACTCCTGAGGCAAGCTGGGATTTTCTGCCCCCTTACCCTGGGCCGGCAGCTGGGCAGCCCTTATTCCTTGTCCCATCCTGTTGCCCCACCCTCTGCCTAATTAATGCCTGGAGCGCTGACTGCTTCTTTGCTCCATCTCATCTCAAACATTTTTCATGTCCAATACACTGAGGAGACATTCCGAAGGCTTTGAAGTCTCTGGGCGCACGAATAAAGATGTCACCCTGGCACACACAGTGCTTCTTAATGAGGGTGGTTTGATGTGGAAGCTATGGGCCTGGAGGGAAGCAGCCTCACAGCCTCGCCGCCTCCCCCACCCCCAACCCCTGCCCTTCTGCATAGGACAGCCAGGCAGGTGCAGAAGGAGAGCCCAGGTTTGAAACAGAGCAGGCTAAGGGGGTCTGGGCCTGGCAGGTCCCAGGAAGAAGGGGAGGTGGATGACTCTCCTGATGTTCCTCTCCTTTCCTCCAGGTCAGAGACCCCATGGCCAGGGAACAAAAGCCAGAGACCCAGATCAGAGTTGGCTGAAGAGCGAGCCTAGGTCAGGGAAAAATGCAGAGAAGATAGGGCACTTTGTGGGGGTAGGGGGAAGAGCTGGAGCCTGGGGCAGTGTGGTTGTGGGGCCAGGGAGGAGATGGAGCCTAGGGTGAATACTAGGAAGGTGATGGAGCTTGAAGGCAGGGAGCAGGGAGGAGATAGGGTCTGGAAGGGGTGCCCTAGCGGGGAGATGGAGCCTGCAGCAAGGTGAGGCTGGGCTGAGGCAGGGAAAGGAGAGTGTCTGAAGAGTGGCCTGGTTTGGACACGGCCTAGGCAGCCAGTCTAGGAGCTGCCCCACTGCCTACCCCTGCCATCTGAACACTGAAGACAAGGTGCTCTAAAGCAGTGGGTGAGAGTTACAGGCTCAGGGCAGGTTTGCTGGGATGAATCCTGGCTCTTCCGCCTGGGTGAGGACTTGGTCTCCCTATGCTTCAGTTGCTTTATCTGGAAGATGGGCTGTTACTAGGCTCTGCCTGCAAGACGTAAGGCTTAATGAGTCATCTGCGTAAGGGACTAGACATGCCACACATACAGCAATTGTAACCCATTTTGGGTCAAATCCGTATCTCAAGCTCAGGCCTGCTTGGGGGCCCTAAATACACCCACCCCCCTTCCTCAGCTCACCTGTTACCCCCTCATTGACTGTGCTCCAGAATTGGGGTCTCTCAGTTAGTTCCACCCTAAGCTTCAATGTATTCAGTGTCATGGTTGTGAGAGGGGGTTCCCTAGTGCTCCTGGGAAAGTCAGCCACTGGGACTTCATCTAGGTCCACTTGACTTTGAGCTTCTGCCCCTGGGTGGCCCCTACCTTATGGGACCCCTGATCATTTCTTTTAGCACAAGGCTACCAGCCAGCATTTTCTCAACACTCCCTGGGAGCCTGGACCCTTTGTATTGATGACCTCAGTTCCTCTCCTAACAAGTCAGAAGGTAAGCACTGCTATCTATTCCACTTTACAGGGGTTTAAAAAGAGGTACAGAGGGGCTAAGGAAGTTGCCCAGTGTCACAGGGCAACTGGCAAGGGACTAAGTCAGGATTCATTCTCTGATCGACTAGGATATTAGCCAGATTTTATGATCTAGGTCCCCACCTAAGGGAACCTGTGTTGAGGCCCAGCTGACCTCTTGGCTGTGCGCACTCTAGGCTTAGGGTATTCCCAATTTGGGGTGGTGTATATTGTCCAACTTTTACCATATGGGGCCCCAAGAGGCCAGCAAAGCTCTCCCCCAGCTATTCACTGGGGACTCCACAGGATCCTGGGGTCCCAGAGGAAGTTGATGTGCTTAGACCAGTGTGGAGCCAAAAGGGCAGAGTCCATTGGGCGGGCTGAAAGAGCCCCCACCAGCAGTGCAGAGCTCTAGAGCTAGAGACAGGCTTGGTACTGGGCCAGTGACCTGTGGCCTTGCAAACATAGGGTGCAGATGGGTCCTTTGCTATGGGGCTTGGCCAGCCCTGGATGCTTAGAAGCCCCGCTGTGTTCCAGCAATCTGACCCACCTTGCTTTTGCCAGGCACTTCCCTTTAGCCTCTCATAAACCCTTTCAGGGAGATATTACTATACCCAGTTCTACTGAGGAGCTAGATCAGAGAGGTTAGGTGATTGAGGCTGCACAGCATTTGTCTCCTTCCCATCTTTGTCTCAGCCCCATTTCCCTACTTGTGCTACCTGGGCCTGCCTCCCAAACAAAGTGACCTGCACTGGATTCTTGTCTCAAGATCAGTCACACTCAAGACACGTAGCATGTGTCTCAGACATCAAGAGAGACCCTGTCTGTGTCTTTGTGAAGACAGCTGTTGCTGTAATGGCATTCTGACATTGAGTTAATGGCATACTAAACCTTCTCTCCCAGAGGACCCAAGTGCTGGCCCCTGATCATCCTTTTCCATCCTGGCTGGGGCTGAGCTTAGACACTTCAGAACTCAGCCTGCAGCCTGTGTGGCAGCATTTTAGAAGTAATTGTAATATTAAGCACCTGATATATGCTGGGACAGTATCCCTCTTTAATTGGCAGGGAGTGACTAATGGGGGGTGCCCTATCTGATGGCCATAGAACCACCTGGGAGTGACAGGGGCAACTCTGAGGGAAGGGCTGGGGCCTGCGGCCTGCAGGGGTCCTGTGGCTGCTGGTGCTCTCTGCCCACTAGCAGCAGACCACTGTGCCTAACACCAATTCCAATATGCTGCTGACAGGCTCAGCCACATAAGACACTCTACTCAAAGAAAAGCCAAGAGGATTAGACCCAAGGAAATGGGTGGAGGACACCCAGTCTGCACAGTGTGCTCCTCTCTGCAGAATCTTTGGCAGGCCGTTTTCCCTGCCACTCCCTAGCTCCGGCCCCATCAAGTAGAGCTACCCCCAGTAATATCTGCCCCCACCTCTTCTTCATCTGGAGAAATCAACCCTCAGCCCAGCTGGATCGGTTCATGTTGCTATTAGACACCTCTGTGGCTCCCAGGAAATGCTGTACTGAGCCTGTGGCTCTGAGACTCCAGGCTGTGGCTCTGCTGACCCGCGGGCCTGCTCTGTCACCTCTTTCAGATCAGGCAAACTTTCTGAAATCCTTCGGTGCAGTTGCTCATTTCCATCTCCAGGCCTTTGCATGTACCATTTCCCCTCCTGCCACACACACCCCATTCTTCCAGCTAATCTTACTTAATTGATCTTTCAGTACTGAGCGGACTCCTTAGCCTGGTGTTAGGGCCTCCCTGATTTAGGCTATGCCCATCCACTCCACCTCAGGCTCCTCTTTCTCCTTGCTTTATCTCCCAAATGCCAAATCACTGTCATTTCCAGATGTGACTCCCCACCTCTTGCAGTCCTGCTTTGGGACATGGTTTGGATCTCGTGGGAGCTGGATTTACTGACACGAAGACCACTTCAGCATTTCCAGTCTGCACTGACTGACCACCCAGGATGATCTCCGAATACCAGGCAGAGATATACTCCCTCCTCCGCAAGTGAAGGCTCCTTGTAGCAGCTAATCCTCTCAGGCAGCTCGGGATGGCCCTGCATTTGGATGGGCGTACAGGGTGAGGGGGGAAGGGAAAGTCTGCTCCCCACACTCTGGGCTCTTTGCCCACCCAGGCTTGTGGGCTCAGAATCAGCTGGAGGCAGGTCAGAGCAGGGAGGCGCGGTTCTGGCTGTGGAGACGCAGAGCTGACCCACGGAGGGCCCCCACCTGTGTGGAAAAGGCCACTTCAGGGCCCGAAGTCAGCATGGGGGCAGGAGAAAGTGCAGGGAAGGGCTTCCGATGGCAAGTTGGCCTCAAGTTCAAAGATATGGACAACAAAGGGGAGACTCTGATTCTAATGGGCAACAAAAGAAAGACTGATTCTAGGAGAAGAACTTTAAAATGGTGGGGCACCTTTTGCAAAGGCAAAACCCCCCAAAAACCCAAACAAAAAATGTCCCAAAGCTACAAAAAACCCAAAACAACCACCCACACACAGATGCTAGGACAGACAGCACAGCAATGCGGTAGTTGAGAGCAGGGACTCTACTGCCAGACCACAGTCTCAAGTCCTGGTCTTCCCACTTTGTGTGTGTGCATATGCGTGTGTGCGTGTGTGTGTGTGTGTGTGTGTGCGTGTGTGCGCGTGCGCGTGTGTGCGCATGTGTGTGCGCGCGCGTGTGTGTAAGGGTGTGTGTGTGCGTGTGTGCGCGCGTGCGTGTGTGTGTCTCCCTATGCGTGTGCGTGCGTGTGTGTGTGCATGTGCGTGTGTGCGAGTATGTGTGTGCGTGTGCATGTGTGTGTGTGTGCGTGCGTGTGTGCGCACGTGTGTACACGTGTGTGTGTGTTGAGAATTCTTTATATATTTTGTATAGAAATTCTTTTTTAAATTTATTCTTCAGTTACAGTTGACATACTATATTATATTAGTTTCAGGTTTAAAACATGGTAATTAGATGTTTTTATACTTACAAAGAGATCACCTCAATAAATCTAGCACCCATATTATACTACATGTAGTTATTACAATATTATTGACTATAGTTCCCTATGCTGTACTTCATAGCCATGTACTTTGCATCCATTATTTTTATTACTGGCAATCTGAACTTAGTAATCCCTTTCACCTTTTTCACCCACCCCTCCAACCCCCTTTCCATCTGGCAACCATCAGTTTGTTCTCTGTATTACGAGTCTGTTTCTGTTTTGTTTGCTTATTTTGTTTTTTAGATTCCACATATAAGTGAAATCATATGGTACTCGTATTTGTCTTTCTCTAACTTATTTCATTTAGCTTACTACCCTCCAGGTCCTTCCATGGTGTCACAAAGGGCAAGAGTTCATTCTTTTTTATGGCTGGGTGGTGTTCCATTGTATGTATGTACCACAGCTCCCTTATTCATTCATCTATTGATGCACACATAGGTTGCTTTCATGTCTTGGCTATTGTAAATAATGCTCTAGTGAACAGAGGGGTGCATGTGTCTTTTTGAATTAGTGTCTTGGGTTTCTCCAGATAAATTCCCAGTATTGGAATTACTAGGTCACATGGTAGTTCTATTTATAATTTTTGGAGGAACCTCCATACCGTTTTCCATTAGTGGCTGTACCAATTTGCAATTCTACCAACGGTGCATGAGGGCTCCTTGTCTCCACATCTTCACCAAAACTTGTTTGATTTATTAGAGATAGCCAATCTGACAAATGGGAGGTGGTATCTCACTGTGGTTTTGATTCTCATTTCCCTGATGATTAGTGATGTTGAGCATCTTTTCATTTGTCTATTGCTGGCCTTGCTGTATGACTTTGGTGTATGACCTTGGTTGGGTATGTCACCTACCCTCTCTGTGTCATACTTTCCTCAAAACTGTCAAATGGAAATAATAGTAGTGCCCATCTCATAGATAGTTGATGCCAGGGATTAAATGAGTTAATAGGTGTTCTAAACCCTTGTTTAGAACAGTACTATAATAAGTACTTTTACTATCAGCTGGAGAATGGATGGATAAAATGTGGCTCAGTTATACTACAGAATACTACACAACATTTAAAAGGAATGTGCCAGATCTATGTGTCCCTAGAGATAGGTATTTACAATTTGGGTGACAAGGAATGTTGCAAACTAATATATACAATACAACATTCATGAAAAAAACATATAATGATAATACAAGCTTTCTATTGAAATATATATGTGTAAATTACTAGAATAAATTAAATTAATATATGTTACTTAATAGGAAAAGGTCTGGAAGGATATGAAAGGTGCTGATATTTGTGAAGGTGTGTGGGAGCTGAAGGGATTTGAAATGGGGGATGGTGGCATGGAGACTTTCCCTTATCTGCAGTGTTCAAAAGGAGAGTGTAATTACTTGCATAACGGCAACTGAATTCATAAAAAGAAACAGTAGTGACTATTGGAAAAGGGGTATGAGATTACAGTCCTGCCTGAGGTGGGATGGAACACGGAATGTGCCAGAATCTTTGTGAAGGAATATCTAGTTTGATAAAGTACTTCTGTATTGTAGAAAAATGTAATATATGGAAATGAAAGGAAATTAGTTATTTTTCTTGTAATAGAAACTACAGGAAGTAGAGCTAAACAAATCCCCTAGCAGTGTGACTTGGATTTAAAAAGACAAAGACATTGATGTGGGGCCAGGGGCCAGCCTTGTCTTGGCATGCAGCATGTTGCTGAGATACTGGAGCCTTTTCTGTGGAGGGGGCTCACCCCTCTTTGTGCTGCAGATGCTGAGGCACTGAGGGACAGTGAGTTGCCCAGGTCACACAGCCATAGTAAGGGCAGGTAGGGCAGAGGCCCAGATCCAGGTTGCTCACCCTCCAGTCTGTGCTGGGTGTTTCCATGCATCACTGTCTCTGCGGAGGGAAAGGCCAGAGGCCTGGGTGTTTAGGCTCTAGAAGTCCATGTCCATCTCTGCCACTAGTTTCCTTTTCTTATTATTCTCAGTAATAAGCAGACCTGTACTTTACTGAACATTTACATGTGCAAAGAACCTTGTGAGCTGAATCTCATAAATCTTGCAATAGCCCCAGGAGGCAGGCCACGTAGATTAATTACAACACTGGCTCCAGTTCCTCACCCTCCCTGTTGTACCCAGGCCCTGTGAGATGTGAGGCAGCCCCTCCCATCCAGGGGTGGCGTCCACCCTCCACCCCCACCCCTGGGCTGGCCTGGGACCTGATTTCACCAATAAAATGTGGCAGGAGTGACAGTGTTCTGGTTCCCAGCCTAGGTCTCAAGAGGCGCTGTACATTTCCACTGGGGCTCTTGGAACTGCTCAGCTGCCATGTGAACAAGCCCGGGCTAGCCTGCTGGAGGATGAGAGACACGTGGCCCGGTCACCGTTGCCCCAGCTGACAGACAGCTGTGTCACCAGGCATGTGAGTGAGTCACAGGTCAAACAGAGCTGCCAGCTGACCCAAGAAGCATGGGCAGTACTGTGAGGCCTCACTTAGTAACACCCTCGATGGGTTCTGCGACGTACAACTAAACCAGTTTTACCATACACTAATTGATAAGAACAAGACTTAAGTTCTTATACCATCTCATTAATGTTATAATGGAACGATGTTGAACAAAAGGATGTTATTGGAAGACTTGCTGTCAATGGTCATTTTTTTAAAGCCTCTATTTTGGGGTGTTTGTTAGGCAGCACGTTTTGTGATAACACACACTTGATGCAGTATGGCTCCGCCACTGCCTCTGCCTCCCTCTTTCCCTCTTCACCCTAGAGCAGTGGTTCTCAGCCTTCCTAATGCCGCGGCCCTGTAATACAGTCCCTCGTGTGGTGGTGACCCCCATAAAATTATTGTCGTTGCTACTTCATAACTGTAACGTTGCTACTGTTACGAATCGTCATGTAAATATCTGATGCTCTTAGGCGACCCCTGTGAAAGGGTTGTTCGACCCCCAAAGGGGTCGCAACCCACAGGTTGAGAACCATTGCCTTAGATGGATAAGCAAGCTGGTCCCAGAGACTGGATTACCCTGAGATGGCTGGGCTAGGCTTGGTCCCCAGTCTGAATGACCTTGCTTTGAACTACTGACTTGCCTGGGGATACCTAAGGTTTCTCCCTTTGTGTCAGTTTCATCTCCAGCATGCAAAAGAAGGTTCTCTTTCCTGCCCTGCCTATTTCTCCCACTGTATTTCAAGGGTACAAGGATAATTCACCATCCCCCTGCCCTCTCCTCTCATTTCCATCTTGGGGAAGAGGCCCCTGCTTGCTTTGGTTCTGCAGGTCAGGCCAGCCTCTGGGAATCAGGTTGGCAAGAACACAGGGCTTTACTGAGTAATTATAGGATTAGGCATCCCCCTTGAAATTAAATGCTACCTCTTTACCTTCCAGAGAAAAATCCCACCCCCCACCCGCTACTATATAATTATCTGGTGAATTATTCTACAGAGGTCTCGTGGTAATTATGCGAGGAGTCAGAAGCCAGAGCTTCTTCCCGTTATTGCAATCCAGGAATTAGCTTTCATTGTGTAAACCTGCCCTGCAGCAGCGGTGGTTCCAGGCTGTGCAGTTCTGTGCAGCACCAGGGCACCCTGTGCCTTACTTCCCACCCACCCAAGAGCAGGCTCTGTACAGGAGAGGGCAGCCCCAGGTCACAGTCCCTGGCTGCCTCCCTGATCCCCCAGGTCGGATGGCTACTTTGAATGTTTGGAGCCACATGCTCACATGCCACCACGAGACAGCAGGGTGTTAAGAGCATGGAGCTTGGGGTCATACTGCCTGGGTTGAGCAACTCATCTGTGTGCCAACTTGCTGTCTCAGTTTCCCTCTATGTAATATGAGGTGGTTGCCAGGATTTAAAGAACTAATAGACATGAGGGATTTGCACAGAGTCCTAGGAAGGGTCTGTTTCTAAGATGATGCTGTTTGGGGCCAGAGGCTGGATCCCTGAAATGATCAGCTAGAGGTAGAGAAGTAGGTAGTGCTTAGAGAGAGGTGACAGGTGGGACAAGAGGACAATTGGGGGCTATATATGCTGGAGGTGGAGTTCATACTTGGGCCTGGTCTGTCACTTCTTCCAGTTGGATGCTTAGCTCATTCAAAGGGTCCAGGAGGGCAGGCAGGATCTCCTCCCCTCCCCCATATACCTGGAACCCAGCTCCACTGAGGAGGTAGGCAGAGATTGATTCACAGTGGTGGCATCTCTTTTGAGCACGAAGCCAGCCAGTATTGATGAAGGCCAAGGGTGGGGAGTTGGAGGAGAAGGAGAGGAACAAAGGAGAATTTGGAACAGGGCTCATACACTCCACTTTGGTTTGCCGGTTTGGCACACCCACGTCAACATCTCATTTCCACTGATGACCTCTGGGGAAAAATAGCTGTATCTAGCTACGAAGGCTGTTGAGAGCATGCAGGCTGCCAACATATGTAAAGTGCACACAGAGAAAGTGCTCAGTCAATGCTCTGTAAAAACGAAAGGAGCCAGGCTTCTCCTCCGTCCATGCCTTTGAGATCTGTTTCATCAGCCTCTTACATTTCCTCTCCTTGAAGCATTCCTTCTGCAGGTTCCAGCTGAGACTGGCTGGGGCATCCACATTCTTGGGTATGGAGGAGAGGCTGTCCCCAGCCCTGCAGGACCAGAGCCAGCAAAGCCTGGCTGTGGGGTGGTCTCCAGAAACCCAGTTTCTCTCTTTTTGGTGATAGCATCTCCCCCCACCCCCACCGATGTGGACATGTCTCTTGGGGTGGTGGGGCTTAGCCATGTTGTAGCCTATTTTATAAATGAGCAACTCTAGCCATAGAATTTGGTCTCTGCCAATATGCTATTCATTCTTCCTCCTTCACACACTCTGCCCCTTCTGCCTTGAGCCCCCAGTGGTTGTCTAATGAGCTTTTGTATATCCTTCTTGGGTGGCCTGCACATCCTTCTCAGAGCACTGATGGCTCTGGCTTGTCTGTCTACTCCTCTGCCAGGCTCTCCCTGGTCTGCTAGCTGCAGGGGGCAGGTACTCCTCTCTGGGGGTCTGGGCCTGTTACCCAGGCAAGGTCCAACGTGTGTGGGTAGAACTGACAGAAAAGGAGAGCACTGCTTTGTGTCTCAGACTCCTCCGGCTATGGCCCCCTCCCCCCTTCATTCCCCCACCTGTCAGTCCTGAGTTCGCCTGCAGTCTGTGAGTGGCAATCTGAGGTTCCCCACTGAGCTTCGTTCTTTTTCAATCCACTCACCCTTCCATTGCTTCATCATTCTAGTCAGGCTGAGACATAGACTGAATGAGGCAGCTACTCAATTTGAGCCCGGTACAAAGACTATTTTGATGTTTTCATTTCTTTCTAGTACAATAATTAGAGAAAACACATAGATTTGGCATCAGTTCCAACAGGTAACTACTTTTTAAAACTTGGTGTTGGTTAAAAAGTACCTATGAGGTGGGGTGTGCTTGCCAGTAGGACCCTGGAGTGGTGGTGCTGCTGTGCCCAGGGGGCTGGTTTATTCCTGTTCTCACACTCCTCTCCCCCACAAACCCCCGATCCCGAGTTGTTCCCTACTTGGGCAAACCAGCTAAGGTTTCATGCCTGGAGGGTCCTGTTCAGGCCAGGGCCCAGAGCCACCCAGGAACAACGGGGCAAACCCGGAGACCCCGGCCCCGCCGCAGACGGTGGCCAGGGAGCTCTCCGTGGTGCTGAAGGGGGCCCTCCCAGGACTCCCCTCCCCGCCCCTATGCTAAGAGGAGCAAGTGAATCCTAGTTTATCTGATGGGCTTTTACCCAGCAGACACTGACTGAGCTCCCACCAGAGGCCTTCTTTGTGCTAGGTACATGATGCGCATCTTCAAAATGCTGAAGTGCCTGCCTGCAAGAAGCTCACAGGCCGTGAGGGGGTTTAGCAGTCCCATAAGGCGTGAGAAGTGTTATGACGGAGGGACGCCTGAGCCGTGGGAGAAGGCATTGGAAAAACGTCGAGCCCAGATTTGGAGGTCAGAGATGGCTTCCGTAATCAAGGCCCTATCTCATTTGAGATCCAGTGGTGATCAGGATTTAGCTAAGTGAAGACAGAAACTAAAGACAGTTCCAGATGGAACAGTGCAGTGGTTCAAAAGTGCAGGCTCTGGGACCATTTGCATCACTAACTAGTTGTGTGACCTTAGGCAAATTACTTACCTTTCTGTGTTTCAGTTTTCCCGCCTGCAAAATATAATACATGTAAAAAGTACACTTACTGTTGTTAGGATTAAATGCTTTTAATAAATATTAGTGCTTAGAACTGTGAATGGAATATAGCAATATCAGTGAAGGTTGCTCTGAGTGGTGCAAAGGCTCAGTGTTGAGGGGAACACAGTGGCTAGGGACCCTGTATTACTTGAGGTTGGGAGGACAGCAGCGAGGCCTGAGTCTGGAGAGTGGACAAGGCCAGAAGTGCAGGAACTTGGGAGCCATACCAGGAGCTGGATTTCACTCGCAGGGCTTTGTGGAGAATAGGCCGGATGGGAGAACCCAAAAGTAAATGGTGTGTGTGCGTGCGTGCATGCGTGTGTGTGGGCATGTGTGCATGCATGCGCATGTGCGCGTGCATGTGTGCATCCGTGCGTGTGTGTGTGTGTGCATGCATGTGTGCGTGTGTGCATATGTGTGTACGTGTGTTGGGGGTGGGGGTGTGGGACAGTTAGGGAGATGTCTTCCAGATGGAGCAGATGTATGGGGTGAGGAGCAGGGACTGGCTGAGACTATTCCCACATGTTTCTTTTTGGTAACAAGAGAATGTAGGGGACATGAATAACTGATCATACATCTTTTAAAAGGCAGTCTTTATTCTTCATAGCCATTTTTTTCTTCGTTCTCCTTCCCCCACAATAGGTTTCTTTGGAGAAAACCCATGTTAACAACCAAGCATGTATCCTTCTGTTTTTTTCTTTGTGTTAATCAAATCTAGTACAGACATATATAGCTATACATATGCACTCACAGTATTTTGGCCTTTGTTTTATAAAAATGGCATCGTATTACACATACTTATCTTCAAATTGCTTTTCTTACTCAGTAATATCATATAGAAATCTCTTCAAGTCTATTGGCAGAGAGTTAATGAAATTTTTTATAGGCTGCCTAATATTCCATGACATGACTGTACCTACCCTCTCACCCCATCACGTCCACTTCTTGGCTTTGCCGCAGCTCCTCTGGCCTCACCGAGCCCTGGAACACGGCGTGCTGTTTCACGACCCCCACAGCTGGGTGCAGCTTGTTCCCTTTGCCCAGCCTGATTCAAAGGCTAACTCCTACTCATATTCTCAAGATTCATCTGCAGCTTGTTCTCGAGAAGACCAGGCCACTGGGGCTGAGGGGAGTGGATGTGAGCAGGGGCAGAACGGTCATGGGGTGAGTGGACAATTTATGCGGGACCTCTGGAGTTTGGTCTTAATCCCAGAGTGCAGGAGGCTCTTGGAAGGTTTGAAGCTGGGGAATGACTTGTGTTAAGAAGCCCCTCTGCGGTTAGGCATAGGGAGGTTGTGGCAATCTATCTGGGAACCCCAGAACCCTCCTCTCCCTCCCAGGCCCCTGTTCTACCTCCTCCTTCTGTGCACAGACCCTCCATCTGCTTCTCCTCCTCCCCTGCTTCCCAGACCATTGGGCTCCACAGGTGCTCCCTACAGGAAGCAGGAGGGAATAACAAAGTCCCCAGCCACCACATGGGGCTCAATGGGAGGGTTCTTGTTTGCCCCACTGCTGAGGTACTATCTCCGGGCTCTGTCTCCCCAATTCCTCTCTGACAAGCTCTGATGCATTCTACAACTTGATTTCTGGGGGCAGCAGCCCCACCCCACCTGGGCTTCTATAATATTCCCTTGGAGCTGAGAGTGGATGGGGCACAGGTTGGGTGGCCTCCCTAGGTTCTGAGGCTACTCCTAGGGCCCTGGAAAGATCAGTTTCACCCTGCCACCCCTGCCCTGCTTGGCCCATCAGAGGTTACACAGAAGCAGCTCATGTGTGAGTGTGTCCACCAAATGCGGTCATGTGAGGTGGAATAGGGCCAAACCTTTTGTTTTAATGGTCCTGTTTTACTTCTAAGGTTACCTGGCTTTTATGGCACAGAACACTGGCTTTTAATTACAATAGGGATATAGAGTTTCCTTTTTCAGTAGATGTACTTAAGTGAAGAAAAATATTAAGGAAATACCGACGTAAGGCAGTAGCCGGGACGGGTGTGTGAAATTGGAGAAAAGGCACTGTAGGACACTCCTAGTGGGGAAATGCCAGTGAGTGGCTTGGGGACCAAACTCCTCCCCTTCCCCCTCCCCCACTGGTGTGCAAAGCTATTGAATTGTCGGGCGTTCCCATAAAAAAAACAGAATTCTCTGGCTCTTTTTGAAAAATCTGAAAACTCGGTGAAGTCCGGTAGGGGCTCCTGCGGGAAGGGGTTGCAGGCTGAAAACAGGGCCACAGCCATCTCGTCCCAGTCCTCACCAGCTCTTCTCACGGGTTGCGCTCCTTGGCTTCCGCGTGGGCACCTGAGTCCTGTGCAGAAGACAGTGGGGGCTGGGACAGAGGGGCGTGCAGAATGGCTGCAGGGCTACGAGCGGCCTCCCGGGTAGGGGGCCCTCGTTTCTTCGCCCTTCGGACCCGGACTGTACCCTCGCAGGGCAGCCGGCGTCCAGGTTTGGATTTCGGTCCTGGAGCAGGAACTGGTTGGCTTAGATTCACCCCTGCCCCTCCTGACCTGTTTTTGGGGCCTCAGTTTCCCCTCTGCACAGCGTGTGGACTCTCGGGCGCTGCGGGGCGGGTCTCCGGCGCGATGCTGGGCGCCACGCTGCGAGGGCTCTGCCGTACGACCCTCCTGGGGCGGCAGGGGGCGCTCCTGGCCCACCGCAAAGCGTTCCAGCCGCAGGACAAAGGCTGGAGGTGCGGAGGGCTGCCGGGCTGGGACTGTGACCTCCGCGGCTCCGGTGTGCTCAGTCAGGCGCACGAGCCAGGCCCGCGCCCACCCGCGTCCCCGCCCGGCCCCTGGCGCTGTCTGCAGTCCTTTCTTCGTCTTCGTCCCTCCGGGTCCTCGCTGCCTTTCCCTTGCATTTCTGCCCCTCCCCCATTCCTCTGTGTCTCCGTCTCTCCCGCTCCATCTGTTTTGCACCACTCCTCTCTACCCCTTCGTCTCTTTGTGTTTTGTTCTGTCTCCTGTCTCGTCTGTGTGCCTGACTCAAATAGGGGTGGCTTTGTCTCTTTGTGCCCCTGGGATCTGCGGCGGTATCTTTCTCTTTGTGTCTCTGGTTGTCTTCTCTCCCCGAGAGGTGGCCCTGAGATCTCTTTAGCAGTGGTGGGGGTGGGGGGAGCGCAAGCACAGCCTCCATCTCCCACTGCCTCTGTCACAGGCACCTCCTGGAAACAGCCTCGGAGCCGCCCTCTGCCCGCAGATGGTC
This sequence comes from Lyroderma lyra, assembly GCA_004026885.1. Lineage (NCBI taxonomy): Eukaryota > Metazoa > Chordata > Mammalia > Chiroptera > Megadermatidae > Lyroderma > Lyroderma lyra. Next base: position 73,274 of record PVJL010004912.1, read on the forward strand.
TTTATGAAAACACTGGCTCTTAATTGGGTCCCCCCATCCTCTCCACGAAGTCCCTGAATTGCCCAGGGGCGGGGTGAGAGGCTGAGAGCCGGGCCCCCCTGACTCACTCTTTCCTGGTTTTCAGGCAATTACTTTGGGCTTCTGGTGGCTGAAGGCCAAGATGGTGCCCTGCACTGAGCGGGAACGGCCAGGCTCTGGTACTGCTGCCATGCTCAGTTTTAACTACTGAAGAATGTGGCCTTGGCCTTCAGCCCTGGTGGGCTCTGCGGGCTCAGCCGCTGGAGGGTGGCAGCTAACTGCCACCCTCCAGGGGGCAGGTTCTTTCTGGAAGCCAAGTGCACAGGACCTAGAGCTAGCCAGACCTGCTGCTTCCTAGCTGGGTGATCTTGGGCAAGTCTCTTAGCCCCGATCACCTCATCTATAAATTAGCAGACAGTTGTCTTGAGGACTTGAGGTCCTGCAAGTAAAGTGTCTGGCAGAAACTTGGCAGTAGTCACATTAACAAGGTGGCTGCTTTTAGATAATTTTTCTTCATTTTAAGAATTGACATATCTCTCAGCCTTCCCTCCACAGGGGCTGGTAGGACTCCAGTATGGCCCTGTGCCTCTGTTTCCTTATCTGGAAAATGGGACCAATAATAGTGTCTTATTCATTGGGCTCCTGAGGGAATTATAGTGGGATGATGCATGCTGAACACTCAGCTCTGACAATGCATACCAATGGTGATCTCTCTCCTTCCGTCTCTTATTTATGTCTTTTAGTTTGCTTACCATGACCAGGTGTTAGCCAGGCCAGCCATGAGCTCATTTTGTACTTACAACATTTGCAGATGGGAACACTGAGCGCAGAGACATCAGCTGACTTTCTCAAAGTTCTCACCTGGAAGATGGCAGAACTGGGATTTGATCCTGAGCTGTCAGGTTCTTGGCACTGTCCAATGAGACCCAGTATCCAATGCTGTTAATGTTATTGTTGTTGTGTGCGATTCAAAGGAATGAGCATTAACTAGAATGAGCTCAGCATTCTGGCTGAGGCACAGCATGTGCAAAAGCTCAGGGATAGGAAGCCATAGGCTTTCTCTCAGGGCCTGCAAGATGTGGCCAGAGCTTCAGGCTTGCCCAGGAACACTGGGACCCAAGAGACAGCAAGGGCCAATGCCAGGAGTCCAGAAGGTCTAGGACTTGGGACTTGATCCTGAGGGCAGTGGGCAGCCATGGGAGGATCTCAAGTTGGCAGATTGGGTGTGAGCTTGGGACAGATGACAGGACTGCTGACTGCAGAACTGGGCTCTGGGTCAGGAGGTGTTCAGCAGCAGGGGTTAGGACTGGAACTACTGAAGTAACCCCTCATCTTCTCAGGGTTGCTGTGTAGAGAGGAAGAAAAGTTGGGTAGCTGGAGCTGAGAGCTGGGTGGGCCCAGAGATAGGGCAAGTGGTTGCCTCCTTTCCTCAGGAAGACACCCTCATGCCATACCTGAGCCAGTCTGTTCCCCGGTGGCTTCATTCTCCATGTTGAGTCCGACCACACTCATGGAGAAATCTACCTCCAGACACTAAGTTGGAGGTGGAGAAGAAGGAGATGAGACGCAGCAGTTCTTTACCTGGCTCCCTAGGAGTTCCAGTCCCAGCGTGGCCAACAGCTGGTACTATGACCTGGTGCAGCTGCCTCCCTCCTCGACCCCTCAGTTTCCTCATCATTAAGATTAGTCTTTGTCAACACATGTTTATGGAGCTTCTGTGGGCCAGGCACTGTGTTAGGTGTTGGGGTGAATGAGTCAGATAGAAAGCCCTGGTCTACTGGAGGAACCAAATAATAAACAAAATAAGATAAGTAAAATATAGAATAAGTTAGGTGATCAATACTAAGAAGGAAATATAAAGCAGAGAGAGGGCAAGAAGGTACTGGTTTTCAGATAGGGAAGCTAGGACAGTTGTCACTGAGAGGATGACACTTGAGCTAACACTTGAAAGAGTGAAGGCACGAGTCCTGTGGATATCTTCGGGGAAAGTATTTCAGGCAGAGGTACAGGATGTACAAAGATCCTGGGGCAGGAATGCGCCTGGCATCTTCCAGGAATAGCAAGAAGACCACTGTGGCTGGAGCAGAGTGAGTGATGGGGAGGGGACTAGGAGATGAGGACAGAGAGGTAGGTGATGAGAGTCAGGTCATCCAGGGCCTTCTAAGTCATAGAAAGACTGTGACTTTTATTCAGAGTGGCATGAGGGTCATTAGGGTTTGGAGTAGAGAAATGGTGTGTTCTAACTTACATTTTAAAAGCATCATTGTAGCTACTGTGTTGAGAATTGACTGAAGGGGAGCACGAAGGGCAGAATTGGGGAACATAGCTAGGAGGCTACTGCAATAATGCAGGTGAGAGAAATGAGGGCTTGGTCTATGATGGTGGCAGTAGGATTGGGCAGAAGGGTTCAAGTTCTGAATAAAATGGATTAGTTGAATCATTGAGCTTGAAGATCAGTTCCTTACTGAGCCTTGTTCATGTTCTTCTTGAGGTTATAAAATTTTCCTATGTTGAACTGAACTTACATTCTTACTATTTGCTCATTCCTTCATTCAGTCATTTACTCACTCACTCATTCACTGGCCTGGCACATCACCCTGGTTTATCTTCTTCATCTTAACCTATCTTGATGATTGAAGTGTTAATTGTCCATCTCTTCCACTAGAAGGTAAGGTCCAAGAAAATTTGGTCCTCGTCAAAATTGTTCATACCTGTGTCCCCAGAGCCTAGACCGAACCCCAGTGTGTTGAATGATGGAATGTATCTGCCAAGAGCCTACCTCTTCTCACGTGGGGGTATGAGATGGCCCCCACCCTTCCGGTGCTCCCAGTTGAGTAGGGAACAGGATGGGGACTGGCTATGTTATCAGAGTTGGGGCAAAGAAGGAAGCATGTGGGATTTGAGTCAGGAGTGGGAGGGCGTGGGGCAAGCACAGACTGTTCATCTTTGGGACCTATGTGAGGGGTTCCTCCGAGGTTGCAAAGTCAGGAGAGACACACGAATCAAATGGCCGGGTCTGAGCCCACAGAGAACCGTGGGTGTGGGACATGCTGGGAGCTCTGGCCCTGTCCAGAGGGTCTTCAAGTTACATTTTTATAACAGCACAAATAGGCCTGCAAACATATCTGTGACTGAGCAGATCCCTTGGGCCCCTATGTTTTGCCTGCTGGTCTAGACCTCTGCTGCCTTTTTGGTATAAAGAGTAGCCCTGGACTGGCACATGGCACGTGTTCACTCATTAGACCCCTGACCAACTCTATGGGATCAATATTATTGACCCCATGGCCAGATGCAAGATTGGAAACACAGAGGGGTTCAAAAGCTCACCAAGGGTGCCTGGCAAGGGAGGGGTCTGATTGGGATTTGAGCTGATGGCTGTCTGAGTTTGGAAACGATGCTCCATCCACTTACAGTGGCTCCCCTCCAAGCTGCCTTTTCTCACTGAGAGGCTGTGGAGGCACAGCCATCCACAAGCTGCCTTGCCTGCCCCACCTGGCACTCTTCCCAGCTCTGGCCCTTGGACAGCGGTCTTGGATGCCACCAGCACTTGGCGCCTGCGCTTTACAGCTCAGCTGCTGCAGATGGCTGCTCAGTGGGACTGTGCCCACCGTCCTGGTTACTGAGGAACAGATCTCCAGCCTCAGAAGAGGGTCTCTGCAGGCCCCTTGTCCAGGACAAGGCCCCCTGGCAGGCAGCACTTGCAAACACAGCAGCCCTGTGGGGTAGGCCGCACCCCAGAGGGCCCGAATGCTGATATGGGGGAGGAATGCAGGGCTTTTGTTTCTCGGATTACCCAGCTGCTGCATGGTGGCCATGTGAGCCTGTGGGCATCAGTCGGCTGTGGATCTTCTGCCCAGGGTGAACTTCAGCGTGTGGCTTAACCTCTCTGGGCCTCAATGTCTTCGTCTCAGAAATGAGGGAGGAGTTTGACTGCACAAGCTCTGAGATGAGCTTCTGGCTCTGACATTCTGATGCTCTTTGCTTCCATTGGTCCTCTTGGAAAAAAAATACATACACACTCACACACACATTCTTTTTGCTACCATATTAGAATGAAATTAGTAACATTTGGCAATTATTGCATTTCCTCCCTAAGACTCAACTCTTAAACAAAGTTCTGAGTATTTGACTTTCATTTTAAATAGGTTGCTGTCAGGAGGAATTACATGGCTCCTAAATAAACCCACGGATGTTGTAATTAAAGAGATGCCAATCTTAACAGGTAGTAGGAGAGGAGAGGGTACATACAATGAGAATGGAGAGGGGAAAAGGGAGTTCAGGGCCTGGAGGGATGTGAGGATAAGCAGCAAAGTGTCCCCATCAGTGTGGAGGGCTTGGTTTCAGGTCAGCACCCAGACGACCTCTGAAAGTCAAAGGTTGGGCGCCTTATACTAGTAATTTGCAAGGTACTTTCACCATCTCTGTCAGGATCCCGCCAAGTTCCAGAAAGGCAGGTAGAAAGTCAGATAGAGAAATCCCTGGTCCATTTTGCAAGTAGTAAAACTAAGATCAATGGTCAGAGCTCTGCTCTAACTTGGCCCCATCCCTAGCCCAGGGTAAGCCCCGCCCTAGCCCGGCGCCTGCCCCTGACCCAGGCTGAGCCCTATTAAGCTGCAGCCAAATTCATTCCCCTGGATCTAAAGTGGGTGAACTAACTGTGAGAGTGTGGATGAACCAGAGCAAACCCCTCTCCTGCTGGGGGGCAGAGCTCAGGGCTCTGGGCCATGGGCTTTAGTGGAGGAGGACCTTGAGGGGTGCCTGGGAGAACCCTGGCCCATCGAGAATCAACCCAGTAAGTAGGGGGTGTAGAGGAGCTGAGGGGAGCACCCTCTTGAGTGGATCCTGCTTGTCTGGTCACACACAGAGTACTGGGTAGGGGTGGCCACCTTCCCACTTGCTTTTTCCCCAGACACATGCTCCTCCTGCCAGGGTGGTTCTGGGCAGACCTGCTGTCTTCCTGTGACAGGTCCCTCAGGGCTGATTGTCTGAGCAACTTAGACTGGATTCCCTATGACTTTGGCAGGTTCCATCACCCCTACACCTCACTCATACCTCCTTGGCCTCTGGACTGTGTGTGAGGTCACATGGATGAAGGGCCTCAGTCCCAGTAGGAGCTCAGAAAATGCGAGATTCCTTACATCTTCCCTTTGAATCTTGCCTTTCCCCTCCCTGCTGGTGTGCTCCCCCACCGCCTCTCCTCCCTATTGAGGGCTGCCCCTCTGACAGACACCTCATTAGTGGAATCTGTAAATAACGCCAACCAGTTACGAGTTACAGCAAGGTAGCTCATTAAAGGCACTCTGCATGTCTCACTTCCCAATTAGTGTACCTGCGGGTGCAGCCACCAGGACTATGTGTGATAGGGAGCCCTGGGCATGTCGTGGGGCCCAGGTAGCCCCGATGAGCTCAAAGAAGCAGTATTGGCAGCCCAGGACCTGAGAGGGTAGTGTATCTCCCCTCTCTGCACAGCCTGCTGGGTCAACCTCTAAGAGAACCAGGACCACGCAGGCACCAGCTCCTGCTGTGAGGGAAGGACAAGGTGCTCCAGGCCCCCACAGTGTGGCCCCAGGGCTTGTTTCGCTGGAGAGCCTGTTGTTGTAACTGGATCCTTCTATGGTCCATTTCTCCTACGGCATTCTTGGCTCCAGATTTCTACTCCAGATTAGACTGATAAGACGTACTGTTTTAGAAGGGACAGACAACAACGTCTCAAATGGTACATATAGTCAGCCTACTGACACCTTGAATTTAGTCCAGTGAGACTAGGCTGACCAGATGTACTATTTGAGTTGGGACAGTACTGTCGTTTTCTGTCCCATTTAAATGGCATGGCTGGTCAGCCTCGTCCAGATTGCTCCATCAGATCTTACCTGTTTTGTATCCCTACACCTCAGTCTTTTTCCTCCTTGTCAGTCTTTCTCCTTCTGAGTCATCCCTTTCACAGGTGACCTCAAACTGTCCCAGAGAGACTTCTGGGGACAACCAACTTCTCCTTGGGTTCTGATGTTGTTGGTGACAACAATGGAGGGAATTTCAGGCTAGAGAGGAGAGGAGCATGGCAGAAGAGGTTGTGAGATTGCAGGGGTGATGAAGTCTCTAGGACAAATCTATTAGGTTGCCATTTTTACCCACTTGGTTTTACACATGAAGAAACCGGTTCAGAGTCACGCAGCCACTTGCCCTAGATCACACAGCTGGTAGCCTAATCTGTCTTGGGAGCTAGGGTCTAACGGCTCTAGTGGTGCTTAGTAGATTCATGGGAGTGGAGAGATCCTCCAGTGTCCGCCACACCTGCCCCCCTCCCCCACCCCTGCCACGCCCCTGGCACAGCCCACCCCTGTTTCCCCTCCCCCACCCCTGCCACGCCCCTGGCACAGCCCACCCTTGTTCCATCTTCTTCACATCTAGGTTCTGCTCCACCTGACCACACTTCCTTTCATTTTCACTTTGGGCCTGCACTTTCTGTTTCATTTTGGGAAGGAAACTGCTCCCAATTTCTCTCCCTCTTGCTGAATCAATAGTTTAGCTGGGCAAGGCAGAAAATGAAATTTACATTCAATGGTTTCCATGGCAACCACAGCCTGGACCGGCTTCTCCTGCTCTTGGGGCACTGTCTTCTGAGAAGAGCCAGGTATCAAAACCTCAGCTCCCTACGAATGTGGCCAGGGTTTTAAACAGAACTAGAAAGAGCTCGAGTGCCCCCGGCCCCCCATTTCTTTGGTTGTGGGTTTTGTGGGGGAAGGGAGAGAAGCCTGCTTCTTTTCCAGGACACCAGGCACACGAGTACAGATCTCTTGCTCCCTCGCCCTCAGCATCACCATGGCGAACATTTTTAAAAACTCTACTATGTGCCAGGCTTTGTGTTAAATGCTAACGCGCCATTTCCTTCATCTTAGCTTCAACTCCAAGGACAGGCACCACTGTCATCCCATTTTACAGACGAGGAAATTGAGCCATGAGAATACTACAGACCTTGCTCAATGGCTCAGAGTCACAGCCCCCAGAAGGGAACCTGCATTTGCTTGACCCCCAGAGCTGTGATCCTCAGAGTGCTGCAATGGGAGATTGGTAGTCAGAGATCACCCCAGGGACGCAGAGGTGAACAGAACTCACTTTCTCCTCCCCTGTGGTCTGCTGAGAGGGCTGTGGCCTCGAGCTTAAGGGCACAGGTCTGCAGCCAGGCACCCCGGGTGCCCTTGCCCAGCTTATTTGTGCCTCGATCTTCAGCCCTGAACGAGGGATTAAACATAGTGTCAACTTCTTAGGTGGAATGCTGAATGGAGTAAATGAGATAAAAACCTGCAGCACTCAGGGTGGTGCCTGGCACCAATATCAGTTACTGTCAGATTTGCCAGTAGAGTGGGGAACAGACCAGTGGGAGTCATTAGCACATGGTGCCACTGTGTTCTGGAGAGGTGGGAAGAGGCCTTGGGCTGAGCAAACCCAAAGGAGGCAGCTAAGCAGGGCTTGGTGTCAGAGGGGCTTCCTGGAGGAGGCATGCTGAGGGTAAGGTATGGACATTCGAGGCAGACTGGCAGGGCTGAAGGAGGGTGTGTGGTACATTGGGCAGAGTCTAGTGTGGTGTGGGCACTTGTCATTCCTGCCCACTTAGCATCTATTCCTCTTCCCAGGTTTCTTTTTGGAGCCTCTTGTTCTTCCATTCTCAGTCTATTCAGTTTTCTGTGGGGGCTGACCCTGCCCTATCCGGGCACATGACTCAGTCCTAGCTAATGAGAGACTTGCACCTCCCTAGTTCTAGTGATGGGTTGGCCAGTGGGCACATGGTTCAAGCAAAGCCAATCACAGTCAATACATGTCAGTCCTGAGATTTTTGCTAGGGGAATAAGGAAAAAAGACCACTTTTATCCACCAGGGGTGGTTAAGCTGATAGAATGAAAGCCTGAACCAGCTAGGGGTTGTTTGCCACCAAGAGAAGAGAGCCTGCTTGAGAATGAAGCCAACACCGAGGAAAGTGTAGCTTAGAAGTGGCAAAGATGGATTCCTGGCAGTGTTCCTGGATCCAGCTGTGCCTGAAGTCCCAGGCTTTTCTGGCACTGGAGCCAATAGACTGCCTTTCTTTTATTTAATTAAGCCTGTGTGAGATGGGATTATGCCTTTCACAATCACAAGAGCCCTTTCTAATATAAAAGGAGTTACAAGCAATAGACTGAGAGGGTGGCAGGTGCCAGGTCACAAAATGCCATACTGAAGAACTGAAACTTGAAAGTGATTGGAACCCTTGATCATAGACAAAGTGTTGGTATGATCAGTCTGGGCTTTTGAAAGTGACTTAGTGCAGGAGATGAATGAGAAGGCTAGTGTGGTAGACCAGGGAGAGGACGTGGGTCTGCCCCGGGCAGGATGTGTTAGTACCCTACTCTTACTATAACAAATCACCACATGCTCAGAAGCTTAAAACCATACACAGTTGTGTTCTCACAGTCTTGAGGTCAGAACTCTGAAATGGGTCACAGGGCCACAGTCAAGGTGTCACCTGGGTGGTGTTTCTTCTGGAAGCTCTAAGGGAGAAGCTTTTTCCTTGCCTTTTCCAGCTCCTATGGGTACCTCTATCCTCGGCTTGGAGCCCCTCTGTCTTCACAACTCCTCAGTCACCATATAACCTTCTCTTCTGATCTGACCCTCCTGCCTCCCTCTTAAAAGGACCCTTGTAATTACATTGAGCCCGTCTGGATAATGCAAAATCGTCTTCCATCTCAAGGTCCTTAACTTAATCACACTATAAGGTGATATATAGCCAGGTTCTGGAGATTAAGACACGGGCACCTGTGGGGGCCATTATGCAACCACCATAGGGAGCAGTGGGGATGGAGAGGAACAGTGGGTCAGAGAGACATTAAGGAGGGGCCAGGACTCCGTGGGAGACCACGTGTGAGTGGCGAGAGGTAGCCTAGTGTTCTCAGGGCTCACGTAGTGGCACCAGTCTGCCGGTGGTCTGATGTCTTCCAGAAGTTTCCAGCAGCCTGGGTATAGACACAGAGAAGGCAGACAGATGAGTAAATTATAACTAGGGTTTATCAGATAGGGGTGCAGTGGCTGGATAATGGGCAGGGCAAGAGAGGCGCTGAAATCCTTGCTCCTGGAGTATAAACAGGGAAGAGAGGGAAGTGCAGACAGAACTGGGATGTAAGAAAGCAGAGGTCAACAAGAGAACTAACTCACTTTTGCTGAGTGCTTGTCAGGTGCTGGTCCCCACTACAGCTGAGTCCAAGTCCATACTTTTTAATAACACTTCCTCTGCCCCTTTGACATTTCCATTTGGAGGTCTATTGGGAGGTGCAGACTCAACAGGCCCCAAACCCAGCTCTGACCTCTCCTCACCCTGCTCCTTCTGAAGCCTTTCCCATCCACAGCAGCTGGGGCCAAATGCCTGGTGCCCTTGGCTCTTCCCTTTCACAATCCCACCCTGAAACCTGTCGCCTCCACTTTCAAAATACTGAAAGAATTGCATACTTCTGGACCTCTGCTCTGGAGCAGGCGACATTGTGCCTTGCCCGGACTGTCGTGACAGCCTCCTGAGGAGTCTTATTTTTGCTTACTTTATTCATCACACTTCCTTCTTCTGCTCCCAACTCCACAGTGAGTCTCAACTCCCTCAGGGTAAAAGCCTGTCCTGATACTGGCTCCCAACACCCAACATGCCTGGACCCCTGTTATCACCTGGTGTGCTCACACCTGTCTCTCCCTCCTGATCCACCCCAGCCACTTGGGCTTCTCCCTTGCCCACAAAAACCCTAGTTCACTTTTACATTAGGTCTTTTGTATCAGCCTGGGGCCTTCTTCCTCCAGATATTTGCATAACTTGCTTCTTCACCTCATTCAGGCTTTTACTCAAATGTTACCATCTCAGTGAGGCCTTTGCTGACCATTGTATGTAAAATGATAGCCTCCCTCTATGACCCCAGCACAGGGGACTGGATCTGCCACAGTATGTGTCCACAGAGTCCACACAGGCCCAGGCTCCAACTGTCGCCTCTGTGTCTTGGCAGAACCCCCTGCGGCCCTCCTGGAACATGAGGCTCAGGAGCTGCTCTGAGGCCCTCTCCTCTGGGAGGCAGTGATGGAGTGGCAGCTTTGCACCACCTTGTGGTTCCCATGACATGTGGTGCCCTCATCAGAACAGAGCTGCAGAATGTGAAACCTCTTAGCTGCAGTGAAGGCTCCTCAGCCAGGGTGCTCCACAGCTCGCACTGCCACTGTGGGGCCTTTGGTTTTGGTGTCAGCACTCTCGGTGTGCAGGGCACGCTCCTGGCGACCTGGCACCTTTTCCTTCCTGTGTAAGTCACTGACTGCCTGAAAGTGTACGTGTGTGCCTTCACTGGCTGAATCAGCCAGGCCTTGGCCTGGACTTGCTGGGTGTGCTCTACTGTTACTATTGTCACTCTGTGCATTTTAATGTTTGTTTGTTTGTTTATTTCTCCCTCCACGAGAGCAGGGATTTTGGCCTCTTTTTAAATAATACCTGGCTCTACGTCCAGTTCCTAGACCTGCGCTGGTACACAGTAAGTACTAAGTAGTTATTTGTTGATGAGTCATCATTAAGACTAGGCTGACCAGACATACTATGTCAAATGGGGTAGAAAACAACAGTACTGTCCTGTTTCAAACAGTGTGTCTGGTCAGCCTACTGACACTTTGAATTTAGCCCAGTGAGACTAGGCTGACCAGACGCACTGTTGTTTTCTGTCTCATTTAAAACTGTACATCTGGTCAGCCTATTAAGGCCTCTTTTGTGAATAAGGAACCTGAGGAACGGAAAAGTCACAGCCAGTTATTAGCAGAGGTAGGATATGAACCCAGGCAATCTGACTCTGGAGTGGAACCCTGAGCCTCCACGGTTCACAGCTTCCTTTCGGGTGGGGCTTTCTGAAAAGGAAGAACAGGCTGGGCTGATGGAGCTATGAAGAACACACTCTGCAAGACCTGGTATTTGGATCCATGGTTTAATAGGTTTCTGGCACTGACTCTAGGGTATGGCCAAGGGCCTGAAGGCTGAGATAGAGCCCAGGGTGCTGGACAGAGGGTTATTCACATGGTCACTGAGTCACCAGGCAGAAGGAGGGGCTGGTGGAGAGTTAGCCTACAGGTTGGGGCCAGAGCTTTCAGCAGAAGAGCCTGGAGTTGGGGGACAGGGGACGATGGGCTCCCAAAGGAGGGGACAAAGAGGACTGGGCCCATGGACTTCAGCTGGGTTGCTGCTAGGCAGGTCATTCTCTTTGCAGGACCCCTTAAATGAACTACTTGGGGCTGTGAATTCTAACACTGCAGGACCAGACAGGCATCTCTCCTCTTGGACAAGGTGTGATGGTTGTCTTGTCTGTAGGGAGTGCCACTTCTCAGCTCCTGCCCACTGATCCCAGGCAAGACCAAGATAGTCCCAGTGTTTCAGAAGTCTGAATGTTTAATGTGAGAGTCCCATTTTTTGAACGTTAACAATGAAATCATTTTTATTATTCATTTGTTGACTTATGTAAACCTTCCCAGGCCCCTCTGGCCCAAGTGCCCAGTGTCCACCCCTCCACCTCCCCAGCCCAGGGCAACCTTGGTCATTAGCCTCTATATCTCCTTTTAGAGTGTCATTAGCATAAGTGGGAAGATAGAATATAAATATAGGTTTCTACTCCTCTTTTAGGACACAAAAGGTGGGGTATATGTGCTACTTTGCGCCCACTTAACTCTCCCAGAAACAGTCTGGAGCCCTTGTTCTATCTGTACAAGGAGAGCTGCTGCTTCTCTTTTTTCCCAGATGCTGGTATGTATCCTACTGTTTAGATGCACCACAGTTGATGTAACTCAGTTGTTCTCACCCAGGACAGTTTTAATTGTTAATAGTGTGTGTGTGTGTGTGTGTGTGTGTGCGCGCGCGTGCGCGCATGCTCACACATGTGCACATGTGAATATGCATGTGTGTGTGTGTATTTGTGTGTTACTGTCATCTAGAGGTTAGAGGTCAGGAATGCTGCTAAGCATCTTACAGTACTCAGGATGGCTCCCAAAGAAAGCATTATCCTGTCCAAAGTATGCCTAGGGCTGAGGTTGACAAACACTGATTTAAGCCATCTCGGGTTGCTTTATTTAGCAAATGAGATTAAAGGGCATATTGCCTGAATGTGGACTTAGCACTCCAAACTTTACTATAGCTGCGTGGAGCGAAGCATCCATCCCAGACAGGATAAGTACCCTGCCCAAGGTGGCAAGGTGGTGGTGGAACAAGTGTTTAGTAATTCCAACTGTAATCATGTAGCGTTCGTGCTGAGGCGGTCTGGTGTGAGCACGGCTAGCCCATCTTCTCCTGAGTCTTGCCTGAAACTCCACCATGTCACGTTATTGATCACCTGTTTAGCTGGGCCACTCGTCTATTGCGCATGGCATTAGCAGCAAGTCTGGGCCAAGAGGTAGTGTGGAGGCCTTGCTGAAGGCTGGACAGTCAAATTTGATGCAGCTAATTGGTTAAATGGATTCTTCTACATGTGGGTTGGGCTTTCTGTTTCAATGAGGCACAGTATTAATTTTAATCAGAGCTCTGAAGGCTTGGTCAAGTACTATGACTTTTGAGCACGTTCCTTGATTGCAGAGTTTATATTCCCCTGAGACAAGGCCTCTGGGAAGAGCTGCCCTCCTCTGGGGTCCTGCCTCTTCTCTCCACCCTGAGAGTGGGGCAGAGAGGAGTGGGAAGAAACATACAGGAATTAAGGGCCTACTATGTGCTAGGTAGTGCACCTGGGGCTTCCCACACGGTGTTTAATTTAATAGCACCAAGTGGAAATATAAATCCCTGTATTAGAGCTGTAAAAACTCGATCAGAAAATTAAGATGTTGGTTGAGAGTTACATAGCTGCTAAGTGTAGGGTCAGAATCTGCCTGACCTCAAAGGTCATGGTGGTGACATCTACAACTTGGGGCCACCCAGCACCCACTCCTGTCTTCTGGTAACAACACTTGGCTTATTTTTTTAGGAAATCACCCCCTCCATTCAAGAGCAATTCTGGTTGAGCTGACCCAACCCTTACCCTTCAGAGGACTTTATCCTTCCACCATAGCGATGGGATCAGGGATGGACATGCGACCTGAGCCTACACCTGAGGTTTAATTCTGGGACTCTGGTTGCAAGGGTTGGAAAAACCTCTCTTCCTAGTTGGGTCTGGAACTGGCAGACACCATCCTATGGACAGTGAAGCCAGCACTTGGGGAAGACAGTCAAGGGATGGAGAGTGGGTAGGAGGAGGTGAGGAACCTCACCTTCAGCCATGCCTGAGGGAGATCACACTTGAACTTTTAAGTTATTTACCTGTAAATTATTAAAGTATTTCTCCTTCCTCTTCTCCTCCTCCTCTCTCCTCCTGCTCCTCTTCTTCCTCCTCCACATCCCCTTTCTTCTTCTCCCTCCTTCCTTTCCTACTCTTCCTCCCCCTCCTCTGCTTCCTCCTCACCCTTCTCCCTTTTCCTCTCCTTTTTGCATAAGCCATTTGGAGCTGCTTAACACATTCCAGTTTCAACTCTAGCCCCAGCTACTAAAAGGTGGAACAGAATTAAAAAGAACCTTCCTGTCAACTGTGTCAGATCCAGCTTCCTGCCTTACCTGCCCCTGGCTCTGACCTGTCTCCTGAGATGGCCCAGACCCTCGGTAGCTGATTCTCCCAGATGCCTATGAGTTTGGGAGTCACCACGTTCAGAAGCTGTTGGAAGAGCTGGAGCTCACTTTGACATTGAGCCCAGACCTAAGTTGAGGGAGGGATCTAGCTGCCCAAAGACCTCAACAGTGAAAAGAAAGGTAACACTCACACAGGTGTATGTAAGCGCATCACCTGCATGTGCACACACGCAAACACATATGTCCCCTATATATCCATTTGTGTACATATCTCTAGGGAGAGGTCTGGGTGCTATGCTCAGAAAAATGACAGTGGTCAATTGTTCTAGGTGGTGCGACTTTTGCTTACAGGATAGCTTCCCAAAGTACCTGAGTTTTCTAAGATAAATATGAATTATCTTTGCAAATCAAAAAATATAGTCATCATTTTATTGTTTAAAATTAATTGCAAACACAATATATGTGAAGAATTAGAAAAAATTTCAAACAAAATATAGCCAGTATATTCAAGAGCGAGTGGAAGTGCTCATTGTCTCACAGCCTTTCCAATAGGAGATAGAGTGAATGATAATTTTTACCAATCTAATGGACAAAACCCAGAATTAGATTTTTTCCTAGATTTTTAAATTTAATTTGTAGTTTCCTAACGAGTGAGCCTGGGCTTCTTTTCATATATTTATGGATTGTTTATTTTTCTCTGTGTGAATTTCCTGTTTATGTTCTTTGCCATTGTTTCTGCTGGGCTGTTTGTCTTTTGCTTATTGTGTTAGGAGCTCTTTATCTCTTGTTGATATCAGTGTGCTTCCTGTAATAAATGCTGTAAGTGTTGCCTCCCAGCCTGTCATTCTACAATCTGTGCATGGTGTTCCCCGCCCTGTAGAACTTAACATGTGTGCTCAAAAGGGCTTCCTTTATGGTGTCTCAGCCTTTGGTTCTGCTCAGAAAGGCTTCTCCTGCCCCAAGTTCAGGCAATTTGTGCCACATTTTTTTCTCTCATGCTTTTATAGATTCTTTGTGTTCAGATTTTGATCTTTCTGAAATTTGTGATTGTATATGCTGCGAATGCCAATTTTATTGTGTTGAAGTTCTTATATATCCACCAACTGTTTCTGACATTTCTGTGCTGTTTCACTGCTATTTTTGTGGTTGTTATTGTTATTAATTTTCAGATTCTATTCTTGTGCCTTCCAGTTTTTCAGAAAAATTTTGTTGGGTTTTGGATTGCTGTTACATTGCATTAATTTAATGACTATATTTACTTATTTGATGGTAGGAGTAAGACTGAGGGAATTATTTGTCCTCATTTCATGGCTCACTATCATCATCCATTCAATGTCTTTTTCTTATTTTATATTAATTATTTTTTCCCTTTTCTCCCTGATCTCCACTCAGATGTATGTACACACTAATTCATTTCTTAAGTGTCTTTGGGTAGTTATTAACTCATAAAATATTTAGTTTTATGTCTAAATGTGAAATATTGTTTTGTGTTTATCCACAAAGTATTTTCCAATCATGATATTTTATAATACGTCCATGTAGCTGTGTGCACATCTAACTGGTTGCTTCTAGCAGCTGCATAGTGTCTCTTTGGTGGCATCTAACAGTTTTCTTACACAGTGCCTTGGTGATAGGTATCAAGAATGCCTCCAGCCCTGTAATTCTGTAAACAGTGCTTGATGAACCCCCTTGGGCCATCCTCTTGTGGATCTCCTCTCTTGCTCCTTAAGGGCACCAGGAATGTGCATGCTGCATCACTTAATTTTCATTAAACGTTGTCTGATTGCTCTACAGACTGGCGGGACCCATTTTCATGCCCACTCAATGCCTGGGTCTTTCTGATTCCTGTATCTTTGCCAGTGCAGGATATTTTCTGACTTCCTAATTTTTGCCTGTGATGAGGTAATTGTTTGAATGAATGCACATTTTCTAATTACAAGTGAAGTTAAGCATCTCTCCATGTAGATAAGGATTACTTGGGTTTTCCCTGCTATGAGTTGCCTAATCATATCCCTATCCTTTTGCTGTTAGGTTAATTATTTTGTCATTAATTTGTAGCAGTTCCTTGCATATTCTTGGTCTTAGAAATTCCTCAATCTATCACTTGGCTGTATCATTGACTAAATGAATTTATTGAACAAAAATGCTTCAATTTGATAGGAGTCAAGTCCACTTATTTTCTACTTCATGATTTGTGCTTTTATATCTTGTTTAAGAACTCTTCCTTCATCCTTAGGTCACAAACATATTCTCTTACATTGTTTTTTCTATTAGCTTTGTAGCTGTAGCTTTTTTGGTTCATCTTAGTAGATGATCAATGTATACTTTGAAAGCAAAGTTCTCTTTAGTATATAGTCACAGGTAAAGATTCAACTTTATTTTGCCACATATAATGAGCCCATTTCCCTACTACCGTCTCCAGTTCTATGTTGAACAGAAGTGCTTGGGCAGGCATTCTTGACGCTTTCTTTTTCTTTTTTTCCATTTTTTCCAGTTTTATTGAGAAATAATTGACATACATCATATATAAACTTAAGGCATACAGCATGATGCCTTTACACATATTGTGAAATGATTACTGCCGTAGGTTCAGCTAACATCTATCTTCTCCCACAGATATTATAAAAAGAAAAGAAAGAAAAGAGGGCAAAATTGTTTTCCTTGTGATGAGAACTCTAAGGATTTACACTCTTAACAACTTTCCCGTATACTATGCAGCAGTGTTAGCTGTAGTCAGCCCATTGTGCATTACTTCCCTAGCGCTCACGTATCTCCTAATGGGAGGGCTGCACCTTCTGCTCACCTTCTCCCACTTCTCGCTCCTCCCACCCTCTGTCTCTAGTAACCACAAGTCTGATCTCTTCTTTTGTGAGTTTGTTTTTTTATCCTGTATATGTAAGTACTTGATTGATTTCTGATCTTAAAGAGGATATATCTAACATGTTCATGTATATAGAATGATGGCCTGTGGGTTTGTGTATATAGCCTTTATCAGGTTGAGAAAGTTCCCATCTGTTATTGCTTTTCTTAAAGATTTTATTCTGCATAAATAGGTATTGGATATTAATAAATGCCATTTCTGTACCTATGAGATAATTGTGTGACTTACCCTTAGGCTATTAATGGCTGGATTTCATCAATAGATTTTCTAATATTAAACCACCCTTTTGTTCCTTGTATCAATCCTGTTAGGTACATTACTGTTTTAAAGTGAATTGTTCATTGAAGTGTCCTAACTGTCATGTCATCCTGCAGTGAGAAGCCACACCACACATGGGAGGCCACGTGCAAGCACTGTGAGTAATTGCCCAGCTGACCTGCCATCCAACAGCCAGCATTAACTACCAGCATGTAAGGGAGTCACTTTGGATGCCCCAGTCTTCTGTGACCCCAGCCATCATGTGTGCACAATTGCATGAGGGACCCAGTGAGAACCACTCAGCTGAGCTCGAACAGCTGACAGAACCAGGAGAACCAGCAGTAAATTTTTACTTGAAGGCACTGAGTTTTAGGGTGGTTTGTTACACAGCATTAGATAACAGTACAAGTACTATTAAAAATCAACCTTTTAAACCTGTCACATTCCTGTTCTATTACAATGACCTCGTGTTCATATGTGAAGAGTGGGAAGGGCAATGGGGATGAGGGGGAATGTCTAGGACCGAGCCCTTCTTTTGGTACCTGCCCCACACTACAGCCAAGATGAGAACCCTGCCTGTGTTCTTCTGCTTGGACCTAGTGCTACTGTTATTTTCCTGCTTTATAGAGGTAATGGGGTTGACAGCAGTCGCCTCAGAGTATGCCAGGGAGAGAAAAGATCACATGCAAAAGCATTCCACACACACCTCACCCACTCCCACAATGCCTTCTCTTCCCCACTCTGAATTGCCTTCCTTCTCTCGCTCTCCTCCTACACACTCACACAAACACACACCACACACACTCACATGCACACACACCAGAACTCAACCACTTCCTGTTTCAGTTTCATGCATCCGCCTCCTGTGGCATCACCACTGGTGGGTTTCAGGCAGGGAGCCAGCAGTTTGCACGGGTGTCTTGTTTGCGCTGAATTTATAGACTCCTTGTGGGCAGAACTGATCTGTGTCCAAGAACCTAATGTGTTCTTCTCCTTATTTAAGCTTTCCTTTACGTAAAGTTAGATCAGTCTTTTCATATGGGTCTTGTTACAATTATTACTAGTGGTTTCCTCGTTTTCGTTATTTTCTGAATGGGATACATTCCCCACCCCCTGCCCCCTGACAGTATTTTCTCACTGGTCACGGCTATTGACTCGGAATTATGTTGTGTCTAGCCACTTGTTGAACTCTTTTACCCATTTTCATAGTTTTTCTGGGTGGGCAACTACGTCATTTGCAAATAATGACAGTTTAATTTTTTTTTCTTTCTAGAGACTCTTCTTTTTTATTCTTATTGCAGGGCTTCTAAGGACCTCGCCTGGGGCATCTCGGCCAGCACAGCCCCAAAGTGAGAATAGGCGCACTCTCTGGGCACTGCATCCCAGGGTCTTTGAGCTTGGAGAGTGGGATGAAAGTGGGCATCTTGGTTCTGTTTCTGACTCTGATGGCAATGCTTCTCGAGTTCCACGGTTGTGTCAAGTTTGCTAAAAAATTCTATAGTACTAGACAATCTTTATCATTAAGGAATTTCCTTTCTGCACCTAGCTTATGAATGGTTTTATAAGTAAGAAATGAATGCCAAATTTTATCAAATGCTTCTTTGGGGGTATCCATATAAGTTATCATGTGAGTTTTCTGTTTTAATCTGTTAACATATACATAATACTGAGTTGTCCTTTAATTCTTGGATTACATCCTATTTGATCATGAACTGTTAATCTTTTGATTATATTATGGCTATAATTTAATAATATTTTATTTTGGTTTTAGGAAAATTTTTATGTGTGAAATGGGTTTATTTATTTCTATGTTTAACACATCCTTGCTTAGTTCTCTTAAAAAGAGGTGGAGTTTTCCATCTTCCTTGGTGATTTCAAGCCTATGCATACAACTGGAAAAATTTTAAAAGCTATCTTTATAAACAATTTTTGAGTTAAAAAGTAAATAAAAACAAATAAAAATACTTAAAAATGAACAATGAGAACATGCTATATCAGTATTTATGGGCTATTGCTGAATCAAATCAGACATTTATTTGAAAACACAAAGTTATATATTTGGAAACAAAAATAGCTGAAAGTAACTAAAAGTTAGCTGAGAGTTAAGATCTACTTTAAAAAATTTATTTATTTACATTGAAATTCAATATTATTTTACATTAATTTCAGGTGTACAGCATGGTTGTTAAAACATTTATATAACTTACAAAGTAATCCTCCCAATAAATCTAGAACCCACCTAACACTATGCGTAGTTACTACCATATTATGGACTATATTCTCTATGCTTTACATCCCCTGACTATTTTGTACTTTTTAATCCCGTCACCTTTTTCACCCTGCCCCCCAACTCCTCTCCCATCTATCACCCCAAAATGAATCTAGTACCCATCTGACACTATAAATAGTTATTACAATATTATTGACTGTATTCCTTATGCTGTACCCTACATCCCCATGACTACTGTGTAATAACCAATTTGTATTTCTTAATCCCTTCCCCTTTTTCATCTACCACCAAGCCTTCTCCCATCTGGCAGCCATCAAAATGTTCTCTGTATCTATGAGTTTGTTTCTGTTTTGTTTATTTTGTTCTTTAGATTCCACATATAAGTGAAATCACATTGCATCTGTCTTTCTCTGTCTAACATACTCCACTCAGCACAATACCCTCCAGGTCCATCCTTGTTGCCACAGATGGCAAGAACTCATTCTCATCCATACTGAGCAATATTCCATTGCATATATGTACCACTTATTCTTTATCCGTTTATCCATCTACGGATACCCAGGCTGCTTCCACATCTGGCCATTGTAAACAATGCTGCAATGAACATATGGATGTGTTTGTCCCCTGGAAGTGGCATTTTGGGTTTCTTCCGATAAATATCCAGAAGTGGGATTACTATGTCCTTCTTTGCCTCTTGTTATAGCCTTTATTTTAAAGTCTGTTTTGTCTGGTATAAGTGTTGCTACCTCAGCTTTTTATTTTGTTTTGTTTTCATTTCCATGAAATATCTTTTTTCCATCCCTTTTACTTTCAGTCTGTGTATCTTTAGATTTGAAGTGAGTCTCTTGTAGGCAGCATATGTATGGGTCTTGTGTTCTTGTCTATTCAGTCACCCTATTTTTTGATTGGAGTATTTAATCTGTTTACATTTAAATTAATTGTTGCTATATACGTATTATTGTCATTTTATTATTCATACTTTTTACCTTTTTTTTTTCTTTTTGTCTTAAAGAAGTTCCCTTAAGATTTCTTATAATATTGGTTTGGTGGTGATGAACTCCTTTAGCTTTTTCTTATCTGGCAAGCTCCTTTTCTGTCCTTGAAGTCTAAATGATAGCTTTGCTGGTTAGAGTAATCTTGGTTGTAGGTCCTTGTCTTTTCATCACTTTCACTATTTCATGCTACTCCCTTCTGGCCTGAAAAGTTTCTATTGAGAAATCAGTTGACAGTCTTATGGGAGCTCCCTTGTGGATAACTGCTTTTCTCTTGCTGCTTTTAAGATTCTCTCTTTGTTTTTAACCTTTGACATTTCAATGATGATGTGTCTTGGTGTGGGCTTGTTGTGGTTCATCTTGCTTGAGACTCCCTGCACTTTCTGGGTTTGTATGTCTATTTTCTTCACCAGGTTAGGGAAATTTTTAGTCCTTATTTCTTCAAATAGGTTTTTAAATCCCGTGCTGTCTCTTCTCCTTCTGGTACCCCTATGATGCAAATGTTGTTACATTTGATGTTGTCTCAGAGGCCCCTTAAATTAGCTTTGGTTTTTTTTTTTTTATTATTCTTTTTTCTTTTTGGTGTTCTGATTGAGTGTTTTCTACCTTATCTACTAAATCACTGATTTGATTCTCTGCTTTATCTAATCTACTGTTGATTCCCTCTAATGTATTCTCATTTTAGTTATTATAGTCTTTATTTTTGACTGGTTCTTTTTTATGTTTTCTATTTCCATTTTTATGTTTTCTATCTTTTTGTTGAAGTTCTCACTGAGATCATTAAGCACCCTTTTAACTAATGTTTTGAACTCTGCATCTGGTAGATTGCTTGTATCAATTTCATTTAGTTCTTTTTCTGGATCTTTGTTCTGTTCTTTTATTTGGGACATTTTGTTTTGTTTTGTTTTGGTCTCCCCATTTTATGCTGCTTTCCTGTGTGTGTTTCTACATATTAGGTAGGGCTGCTATGCCTCCTGGTCTTAGTAGAGTGGCCTTATGTAGTAGGTGTCCTATGTGTGTGGGGAAGACCCAGTGGTGCAGTCTCTCTGGTCACCAGAGCCAGGGACTCCAGGTGTGTCCCTTGTGTAGGTTGTGTGTGCCTTCCTGTTGTATTGAGCCTTGGTTGCTGTTTACATATCAGTGGGAGGGATTGACCCTTAGGCTGATTGGTTGTGAGAACTGGCCATGACTACAGAGGAGAAGCTGTGATGCAAGGGCTGACCCTACAGAGCAAGGTTTGCTTTAGAGGGTCTCTGGTGCTGATCCAGTCTGTTATCTGGGTGTGTTGTCCTTGGATGGGGCCAGGTGATGCTCTAGCTTGGTCCAAAGCTGGCTACCAGGTGTGCCAACCCTGGGACCTCCTGATGGCCACTGCCTGTACTGGGCTTGGAGTTGCCTCGAGAGGCCAAGCCATGAACCGAGACTGGTTGCCACTAGTGCCAGGCTTAGGGCCCAACCTAGATGTTGCTTGTTTGGGTTTTGTGAATCTTTGAGAGATTTTATGACATTCCACAGCATGAGCTAAGACAGGTAGTTTGTCTGAAAAGCCACTGAAAGTATCCCGCTTGGTGTGTCTAAAAGTTGGGTTGGGCGGGGTCTTAGGGAATCATTCGAGTGGGGCAGAGGAAAGATGATAGTCAGTTTGATGGAGACTGAGATGTGGTGTCTGCATATGTCGGCCAGCAGCAATGGGGAAGGCTCAACAAAGAAACAATGGCTTCCACCAGCTCCTCCCTTTGGGTGGAAGAAAGCAGCCCTTCCAGTCCTCACCCTTAAGTTAGACAACTCAGTTCCTCTCAATATGTCCTGGCAACTTTCAAGCTGCTGCTCCACAGCTGGAGATAAGAATGGTGAGTCGGTCATTGAGTTAAGTCCATACGCGGGCACTTTAAGAAGAGTGCCTGGAGCTTCAGAGGCCCTTCTGTCACTCAGCCACAATCGCCACTGATTTTCACAGCCGCAAGTGGTGGGAACTTCTCTCCCCAGGATTGGAACCCTTGGCTGAGGAGTCTGGTGCTCCTTTGGAGGGGACCTCTGCAGCCGAGATATTCTTCGTAATTTTTAATGGTCACCTGTGGGTGTGGGGCCAGCTCATTTTGTATCTCTGATCCTCCTCCCAGGCTTCTTCTGTGTGTCCATCATTGTAGGGCTTTGGCTCCGCTAAGCCTCCGGCCAGTCTCAACAATGGTGGTTGTGTCATTCAGTTGTGACCAACGTGGTCCCAAGGGGAGGTGAGCGGGTGTTTACCTACTCTGCCCTCTGGACTGGAAATCTGCAAGACACACTGCAAAGTAGAAGTCACTTTTTTGAACTCTAGGAATATATATGTAAATTTAAAAACCAGGACTGAAAATTACACTGCAAATTATTCATAGACCTTAAGTCTAAGCAGGACAATGAAGTTGGGGAGAATGAGAATAATTGCAAAGGGAAAACCTTCTTTATGTTTGAAGTCCATAAGCTTCTGTATTAGTTGACTCTTGTACAAGGGAGAATATCTTTTTATATTTCCTTTGCTTTTTAAAACCGATTTTTTTAAAAATTAAAAAAATAGAGTCATCCACATTTTTCGAACACAATGCAAATAAAGCTGGAAATGGACAAAAGGGTAGCATTCCAAAATCTATCTGCTTGGAAATTTAAAAACAAATCTAAATAATATGAATAAAACAGTACATCCCAACTAAATCGCCGACTATTTAGAAACAAAGAGTAGTAAAGGCACTGTGTATAAAACCCATAGGATACCAAGCAAGATGTGTGGATTTAGAGGAACATAAAGAGCTCCACATGAAGCCATTAGGAAAAAGGAGAAAAATGGAAAAGGTAAGGGGATTAACACTGATGAAGAAGGACTGGAACGTTAAGCAAACACAGTCGGGAGGGTCTGTGGGAAGGGCTGGGGCTCATGGAAGTCCTCGTGCTTTAACGTATGGAATCGCAAGAACCCTGCCTGTGAGAAGCCCACGGGGAGAGCTCTAGGTTCATTATAAAGCTCTATGTTTCCACCTTCCCCTTCCCTTTTCTTTTCTGTAAATGCCTCTCCATCTTGGCATATGTGTGCACATGGCTTGTCATGTTTTCATGCACCAGGTTGCAACAATTTCTTTTTCCCAAATAAATCCTTTTTGGTGATGAAACACCTAGTCAATATTACTTTTCAATCAACAGCATTTACCTCAATAAGTTTGAAGTGGAACATCAAATGAAATCTAAAGAAAGAAGAAATTAATGAATAAAAGGAACAGAAATTCACAATAAAGAATGAAACAATAGCAGACGGGAGCTATAAACATAAAAAAAATAAAGAATTTTTGAAAAAATTGATAAACTAGAAAAAACTAGCAGGACTGATAAAGAAAACAGACCAGTAACTATAAAAATGAAGATGGGGCATTACAGATACACAGTTATGTTACATTATACAAAAATACAATTTTGTCAATAAATTTGACAATCCAAAGTAAAATGAACGGTTTTTAGGAAAAAGGAAAAAAAAAAGTATGTACAAAATGGCAAATGCTGCAACTTGGCTCACCTCACTTCACCTTTATTTATGTATTTATTTTTATTGGGGTGACATCTGTTAGCAAGGATTACGTAGGTTTCAGGCATACAATTCTACAGTGCATTGTCACCTTGATGTATAATCAGTTCACCACCTAAGGTGACTTCTCTTTCCATCACCTTTCACTTTACCTGTAACCCAGTCCTTCCTGGAAAAGTGCCTCTCCCCACTCCAGAACTGAGAAAGCTAAAAACTACATTTCCCATATTCCCTTATGGCTAGAATAGAGCATGTGACCTGGACCCAGCCAAGCAGATGCACCAAGGCAGGACTCCAGAGATGCGAGTGAGGGGTGGGGAGAGGGCTTCTGCGCAGAGACCGGCTCTAGTGACAAAGGTATTCCATTCCCCTGGGGCAGCTGAGATAGAGGTGCCTGGTGGTGGATGACAGAGCAATGGGAGAGGACAGTCTCTTAGAGAGGTTGGGAATTTCTCTCCACTCTTGTCTCGATCCCTCACCCTCACAGAGATTTTCTGAACCCTGTGGTGTACAGTTTTCTGCCGTAGCCAGTTGTGGTCTATAATCAGGATCTCTGAAAACACACCAAAATCGATTCAAGAAGAATCAAGGGGAAAAAAAAGAAGAAAATAAAAAAGAAAGCACCAGATTCAGATAATTATATGGGGAAATGCTACTATGCCTTTAAATAACGATAACTTCTATGGGGGAAATCCTGATTTGCAAGTTCAGTCTCCCAATTTTTATGTCATTAATGAATTCAAGTTCATAAATGCCTTGCAGGGAAACGTGGAGTGGGCTGAACAAAACACTTCCAGAATGAAATTGCTTGTGGGAGGCTCTAGTTTGCCCCTCTGATATGGTCCAGAACCTCATGGTGAGGATGGAGAAAACGGGGTTCAGACGATGAGGAATGGTTCACCTATTCATTCACTGAGCACTCCCACATGTTTGTGCTCTTTTAGGCTTGGAGAATACAGCAGTGAGCAAAACAGACCCCTGCAGCCACAGGTACCTGCGGGGAGAAGCTCTCCTGCAGAGGGAACAGCCAGGGCAAAGGCCCTGTGGCAGGACATGCCTTTCACATTCCAAGGGCGTGCCTGTCATGTTCCAGGAGCAGCCAGGAGATCATGGTGGCTGCAGTCACGGGGGGAAGTGAGAGGAGAGTCATAAAGAAATGAGATCAGACCTGAGCAAGCGCAGGAGGCCACTCAAAGGGTCTGGCTTTTTCTTTGAGGTGCTGTTGTCCAGATGAGGGGCTATGGTGGTATGACCAGGGTAGTGGCTGTGGAGGTATGAGGACGGGTCTTATGCCACATGTTTAAAGGTAGCAGTGACAGCAGTTGTATATGAATTCCACATGGGGGTCAAGAGAAAGAGGAGTCGAGGATGATGCCTAAGAGAGGTGTGTTCCAGGTCCCCACGCTGCGTGGTGGGAAAGGGTTTCCTCAGGCCAGGACAGGTGTGCGTGCTTGGGGGTGAGAAGTGAGGGAGGGCTACTCCACACAGCCTTCCACGGCCACAGGGCAGAAGGGGACAGTGCTGGGTAGGAGGTGTTCCTGGCCCTGATCATGCCTCTAATTGCATTTCTAAGTGCATCTTTTTAAAACAATTTTTATTGTTAGACTTATTGGGGTGACATTGGTTAGCAAGAATCACATAGGTTCCATGCATCCTTTTTTTTTTTAAATTAAAAAAAATGTTTATGCCTATTCTTGGAAGTGCAATTTTGTTGCTATTGAATTTCAGTGTGCCTTCTATTTCCTTGGTCTCTGCCTTTAATTGTGTACCCCTGGCTCCGCGCCTCCGTGCTGGCCGGCTTGGAGATTCGTAATTTCAGGCTGACACCATAGTAACCACTTAGTTTGATTCAAGATTTCAATGTCTTCTCTGGCTGCGCTTGGATAGGACTGGGAAGAGGGGAGGGGGAGGGGATTGTCTGAAGACGGCTCCTTATAGCAACAGCAATTATTTCTCCGTTACCAAGGAAAATGTAAACAGAAGGTCAGCTCTGCTAGGCCTCTTAATTTCCCTCCCTTTGTGGTGACAAGTTGATTTGGAGAAATTGGGTCTGTTATTTCTCCTCCAGGCTCCACCTGCCTCCTCTGGTGACAGAGGCAGTGGCAGCTGCGATGACAGAGATGGGGCCGGGCTGGGGTAAATCATAATGATAGGAGACAGGCTCTTGTAGTAGCTGCAAATTCAGCCAGAGCCTGCCGGGTGTCCTGACTGACTGCCCCGCACCCCTTGTTGTCACCACCCCAGCTGGGGGATGCAGGGCCAACGCAAAGCCCCTCCCTGAATGTTAGTTCGCATTGGTCGCTGCTGGGGCCCACGGGCTTCCCCTGCCCCCTGCGCTCAGCAGAGGCCTGGAGCTGCCACCTGTGTGCTCCACATCCCAGCCCCTCCAGTCCCTGAGCTTGCATGGCCTCTGCAGGTGAGATTCCAGTCCCTCACCTTAAACTTCAAGCCCAGTTTAGCACCATACCCCTCCCATCATGGCACGTTACCTGCCCGTAGGAGTTGCTCCCTGCCTCAGTTACTCTGTCTGCTTCTCCAGACCTCCTGGGGGCTCTGACCCCTTTTGCTGGGCCATGCTCCCTGGAGCCAGCCCTTGCCATACTTTTCTCTCTGAGCCCCTGCAAACCCCAACACCACCAAGGCTCCCAGTGGCTCTGATTCCTTCACATATCCGAGACTCAGTTTCCTTATCTGTGAAATGGAGATGCTAACAGTCCTCTCCTCACAGGGAAGTTTCAAGATTCACTTGGTGCTCAGAAAGGGCATCTGAGTGCCATGTCAAAGCTGTAGCCTCTTCTTTCTGGATCTCAAATGGACCTGTCTCCCCACACTGTGCCATACCGGAGGTCGCAGGAGTGGTCATCACCCCGAGTTTTCTCCCCTGGCCCAGCTGTGGAAGCATGCAGTCTCGGTCTCAAGACAATCTGTGACAGCACCGCCCACTGCCTCACTGCTGCACTGGGTGTTTGCATGGCCTCCTCACCTCCACTCAGCCAGCTGCACACCTTGGGGTTCGTGTCTCATGACATCCCATTCCCAGGCAGCACTGGCATTGTTCCAGAGCCAGGGAAGGCCAGGGGAAGTCCTTCAGGCCCAGCTGGATCCAGCTATTCTTCTATGTGATCTCGTTCATCTCCCTCTAGCTGGTAGCTTCCTTCTGTGACTCTCTCAGAAGGGGCGACGTGGCTGCTGGCTGTTCCAGATTTACTTCCTGCCAGTTTAGCAGAAAGAAAATTTGTCTGCCTCAGCATTGATGGTCCATCCCAGAGGGGGCTTTGGGGGACCAAGTCGTGTACCCACAGCTTGCTCCCTTTGGGCCAGTCACTGTTTCCACGGGGACACTAATTTTTGGTTGGCCCATTCCAGGTTGCACACATGCACCAGGGGCTGGTGTGTGTGTGTGTGTGTGTGTGTGTGTGTGTGTGTGTGTGTGTGCGCGCGTGCACAGCTCGACAGCCCCCCTAGTGCCCAGGCGGTGGGGAGAATTTCCTTAGAGGGAGGAGGTGCTACCAGGGCACGGTGAGCAGATATGGGCTCTACACGTCCTTTCTTGTGGGCTGTTGCTCCTGGATGCCTGGATCCCTCAAGGCCATTCCCTGTACTGGGTCCCTGCATGTACTCCCTGAAACAAAGACCAATGTGCCACTCAGTTGTCCCAAGTACACCCGTAACTTCCCAGCCAGCCTGGCACAGGAAGCCCCTTAGGCAGGCCAGTGTTCCCCAAACACACAGGCCTCTCCCCATTCCTCTCTCCGGAACTGACTTCTCCCTCCTCCTTTTCTCCCATTCTGCCTCTTTCTCCTGTGCCTTCCTTCTTTCTACCTTCAACAAATATTCCCTGAGCACGTACTGTGTGCTAGCAATTGGCAACAGGCCCTGGGGGCCCATTGAGGAGCCTCAGAAACCTGTCTCTGCACTCTCGGCACTTCCAGGCTACTTCACCCCAGTATTTAACACCTGATGGGATTACAAACTCTGGAAAGTTCTAGGAAGAGAGAAGGTGGTGGGAGAGCATCCATCAGGTGCCTTGGCGTGGCCTGTGGACAGGGAAGCTCCCCAGGTGAAGTAACACAGTAACTTGAAGGATGGGTAAGAATTGGCTCTGCAGGGGCAGCAGCAATGCCGGACAATTCCCAACAGTGAGGCAGAGTGGGCAGAGGCCATGAGTTTGGGGGTACACAGCCTGAGTGAGTGGTGAGAGGGGTAGAGGGTGACAAGGCTAAAACAGGCCTCTGGCCAGCCATAGCCCTTTCATCCTGAGCTTTCGCCTCCTCCAGGAAGCCCTCTGTGACTCCCCAACTTGAGCATGTACATTCTGCATTGCATTCATTTATGCCCTTGTCCATTTTCTTCTCTGGGCTTGGAGTTCCTTAAGGAAAGGGGTGGTCTATTTTTATCTCAGACTCCCCAGGATCTGGTTTGAGTCCTAGTGCATGGTAGGGGCTCAGGAAGTGTTTGGAGGGATCTGGAAAAGTTTCACTCAAATGGCAGCGGGGTCCTAGAGCTCAGTCCAAAAGACACAAACCTGGCAATGGCCCTGCTGGTCTCAGGATGTTTAATTCATCTTACTTCTAGAGGGCCAGGTTGCTGGGGGCCCAGAGGTCTATGTTGGGCTGAAAGCTTAGAGTTTCATTGAAATGGTCAGAAGATGCAATTACAAAACGACTGTGTGTCTCTGGCCTCCCTCAAGATCTGCTGTATTGTGCTAAACTGCTGAAGAAAGAATAACCGGGAAGCCGTGACTTCTGCATTTGGGTGACCTGTGGTCACATGTGATCTCTGTTTCCGTACGCTGAAGGAGGGGTGCTAGTGGGGGCTCCTTTAAGGAAAAAACAACAGGCTTATTCTCTCTCGATTCTATTAAAAATTGACTTCCTCATTACAGAATATTGGGAAATACTCAAAATTAGAAAGAGGGAGGAGGGAGGAAGCAGGGGAAGAGAAGGAGGGGGAGAGAGAGGGATAAGGCGGAGAGAGTGGAGATTTTGTTTTGAGACCCAAAATGAACCACATTTGAGGCTGGCTGAATGGCTGTGTCTTCAAGTAAGGGGGGCACCTTCCAGCTCCTTACTTTCACTCCTTGGGGTCTCCCTACCTTCTGCCTCCACCCCTGGAGAAGAAAGCAAGGCTCACCTTGGATGGAGGGGTTTGGGGCAGGGGCCACTTGTGGCAGGGTGTTCTGGCCAGTTTCCTAGGAAACCCAGGCTGGGGGGAGGGGCTGTTCACAGCTCCTGGCACTCGGCAGCACCCGAGGAGACCCACACAGGCCCCTTGTGCTGCCCACTCACTGTGCTTCCAGCTACAGGACCTCCCCATGTGTGCACGGGGAAGGGTGGAGGGGCCTCAGGCACCTTGGTTTCTGAGAGCTGCCTGGGCTCTGCCTACCTGTGTTTCCTGCTCAGTCCTGAGCCCACCTGGGCACTGCCTGGGCTGACCGGCCTCCTCCCCAGTGCACTGGTCAGATCTAGCGGCTCCTCAGACCTGAGCCACCATCTGCTTTTGCCACAAGCAGATCTACCCCAGCTGGGGTCCTTGGCATCAGAGTTGCGGGCTCTCTTTGCTTAGGGTGACTTCCTTGTCCCACTGGGAGGTCAAGGGAAACCTTGTGCCATGCTTGGTATGCAATGGGGGTCGTTGTCTTCCCCCACCTTCAATTTGCTCATCGTCCTCACCTTGCCTAGCCCCCTTCCCTTCCTGGAGCCCCTGGCACACAGTGCCCTTTCTGTCTGCTCCTTGAAATAACAAAACAGTAGATGACATTCTCATGCTCCTGCCGGGTGCCACGTGCATCTCATCTCGTACATGAACTCTGACTTTCACAGCAAACCAGGGAAGAGGGTATGAGCCCACTGTGCAGATGGTGAAACTGAGGCTCAGAGAGACCAAGACTTCTCAGTTGGCAGAGCTGGGATGTATGTCAAGGTGCTTGGTTTTTGGACTAAACCACACAAAAGCCAAGGTCAGTGCACAGGAAACAGGGCTCAATGGTACTGGGGTGTACAAGGTCCAGTAGTAATGCCCTTCTGCATCTTGACCTTCAGCTCATAGCTCAGGTCTCCGGAGACCACTCTGAGCACCTGGAGTGGCTTGGGGAGAGAAGTAAACTCCAGGTTGTCAAAGCTACTTTGCAGGTTGCTATTTTTGGTGATTTCTGTGACCAACTTCTGCAGAGAAGGCATTTTAAGGCTGAAGAAATTGTCATGACTTGTATAAATGTGCATTAATGAGCTATGTCCTGGCCAAGACACAGATTTTTCCTGAGCATTCAGCTAATTTCCATGAAGTACCTATAAAGTGGGAGCAGAGGGACCTGTGGGGGCATGTGCTCGGTTCACGCACAGCTGCTCCTGTTTGGGGTGGGACAGACAGGTAGCCTTGCTGCTCTGCGTGACCCTGGGCCAATCAAAGCTTGCCTTGTACTCGCAGAGCTGACTGTGAGTTCCTGCTGTCACTAAGGAGCTCTGGGGCTGCGCATGAGCCCCTTACCCTCTCTGTGTCTCAGCTTCTACACCTGTTAAATGGGGAAAATAATAGATGAGTTAATATACCTAAAGCCTTTAGAACCACGCCTGGCACGCTGAAGGGTTTATAAAACACAATCGATCAGCAGGCAGAACTAGAAAGAGCAGGGAGATCACCCTGAGCGTGGACTACACCGACAGCCACCCAGTGGCCCCTGAGGGGACGCAGCCACCTGGCAGACACGCTGTTGGATGGATGATGGTTCACAGAGGCCGAGGGCAGAGAATCCTGCTTCTCCTCTTCTTGGTCTTGCCCCAGCCCCAGCTGAGAGGCAGTGGAGAGGGGGGGTGCTGTCAGGATTGCAGGGCGCTCATAGCTTTTACACTGGCTGTAATTCTCTCTCTACTTCGCCCAGGGCATTCTGGTGTTTCTCCCTAGGGAGTACTTTCAAGGATCCCGAGGAAGTGGCCTGGAGTATGTCATTGGAAAAAAGTACCTCAAGGAATTCTGATCCATTTCCTCCCTTATTGAGAGCCACTGGCAGAAAAAATTGATGTTAGAGAAAAAACGTTTGCAATAACTTTTGCTGCAAACATAGACTGAAGTCAGGCCTGGCAAGAGCCTGAAGTCCTGGAGAAAGGGTAGGTGGGAGTGGGGGAGGGGATGGTGGCGTAGCCCCCGCAGGGCATCTGCTCCCTGAGCCATGCTGAGCAGCTCTGGCTACCCCTGTGCCAGCAAAGCCAGGCAGATGCCCAGCACCTGTCCCTGGGGCTCTGTGTCAGACGCAGGGTGCAGCCACAGGTCTCAAGAACAGGATTCTGGTGGCGACCCCTTTGATGCCCCTCAGGTCCAGAGCTCGTGCATTCCCAGCAGCCACTGTTGGTTGAGTTCCTCTTTCCGTAGTTACCTGCCAGGTCCCCTTACCTGCCTCCTAGGCAGGACTTAGATCCAGAGGGTTCTGCCTGTCATCCAGAGAGGTCAGCAGGGACCAGATGGTGACGGACTTGAACCTGGGGAACAGGTGGTGCACAGCCAGATTTAGGGACATGCCCCTCGCAGCGGGTGTGGACAGAGGAGTGCAGGTGGCAGCACAGAGGATGCAGCCTGGTTTTTGGAGGGGGCCAGGGGCTTGTCTTGGCAAATGATGGTAGTCTGTCTTCTACCTTAGGTGGTATGTTTACTTGGGGTGCCGGGGTGGGGGTTGAGGGAGATCACAGGGGGGTCTAAGTTTCCCCTCTTGGGGAGATATTCAAAATATTTTATAACTGTTGGAGCAGGGGCTAGCTAGTGGCCACATCTTGGAGCAGGACCCTTCAGTGCTAGGCCAGAGGACCCAGGCTTCAGGGGCAGCCAGGGTGCTCAAGGGGCACAGAGCAGTGGGTCCTCGCTGATCAGCTGCGAAGTGTTTGCACACTTTTTAGAACTAGCATAGCCATTCTGGTGTGCACGCTGAAGACCAGCTCTGTCCTCCGAGCCCCTCACTGGGGGCTACTCTTGAGGAGATCCTGCAGGCAGGGAGGCGATTGAGGGGATCATTATGGCATCGACGTGTGAGATGATGAGGCCTGAAAGGGCGGGAAAGGCATGGAGAGGAGGGCTTGGGCCAGGGAATGATTTAGAAGACTAATTACAATGTACTTGTAGAAGATGTGGGCAAATGTTTGGAGGGAGGCTCAGATCATTAAATGGGGCTCCTGGGCCATTCACAGAGGAGCTCCCCAAACTTCCCAGTTTCCATGGCACTAGGAGTTAAGGTATAGTGTCAGACCCTTTAGGCAGCTAGTTGAGGCATAGCCCATCCACACTGTGCCATCTAGGTGCTTCGCATAGAGAGGAGGGGTGGGGGTCCTTGATGGATGGCCCTCTTAGACCTTGGAACAGTCTTTCTTTTTATTCTTTACCCACTCTCCAAACCCTGGCCCTTGCCCCTCCAAGCCTGGAGCTTCCCCTACCCCTACCCCAGCCCACCACAGGGATCGGTCTTTTGACAACCGTTAGTTCTGCCTGAGTGGAGGTGATTTATCCGCTTGGCTGGGCCGGCTCTCAGCCCCTGAGGACCATGGCACCTTCAATTACTCCAGCTGCAAATTCATTTTGTCCAGATTCACAGGATGGCTGCAGAGGGCTGGACTCCGGCTTTATTGCAAAATGCATTATTTTCCTTCATCTCTCAAAAATATTTATCTATGCTAATTTAGCACGGGAGCCAGCTAAGTTCTGCATGGGGAATTGCTCTATTAATTCTGCCTCCTAGAAATACTACACCCAGCTGCAGGGATGTTTCTGCAGGGATGATGGGTGAGCCTGGGCAGCCTCCTCCCTCAGGTTGGACTCCCAGGGCGGAATGGGAGCAGGCTGCCTGGATGGCCCTTTGGAGTGATGCTGGAGGCCTGTGTCTCTCACATAATTCCTTTACAGACTGACATAAAAGAACCCTTTGCATTTGGATGGCAGGGTGGAAAGGGCCCAACTCTTCAGGTTGACGACATGGCTTCCATCCTGGTGCAGGCACCAACATTTACTTGCTGAGTGACCGTGGGAAAATGATGCAACCTCTCTGAGCCACAGTTTCTGCATCTATAAAATGAAACCCATAACCTTGCGTGGAGGCCATGAGATTCATTCATGTGAGACTCTCGAAGCTGCAGGAGCAAAGCAGGTGGTTCCAAAGGGAAGTGGTTCCTATCCCTCCTTTGCATGTTAAAGCCATCTGCTTTTGCCATTTGCCCTTAAGTTAAGGGTTCCCTTTACCTTCTTACAGAGGAGTGAACAGCCTACCTGCTACCCCTAGGTGGATGTCTCAAGGCTTCCCTGAGCAGACCTGATGTACAGCCCTGGTGCCACCGCATCAAGGTGACCGCTGCTGTGTACAGCACTAAACAGCTCTCCACCCAGCAGGTTAGCAGACTAGAGCTGCAGGGTCATTGTGGACGCCTTTCCTCTCACCCTCTCCCACATACGGCCAGCACCCCAAGTCCATGACTCAGCCTGTAGCATTCAGTATCCTTCTTTTCATGACACCTCCCTCCTGGGAGACCGTAGTCATCCCAAGTTTCATTTTGCTGCCCTCCAGTGCATTTTCTACATAACTGTGATCCTCTTAAAATGTCACTCTGAGCACAAAGCCTTTTGATGGCTTTCTTGACACTTAGGGTGAACGCTAAGGCTTCTTCTCCTGCTGCTTGCATTTCTGGCACTTGTCTCTTTGGTCCCCAGTTCTTCTATCACAGTGGGTCCTTCCTCCTGACTCCCTGCCTTTGCTGGGCTCCCGCCTGGAGCACTTACTTTCAGCATTTCATGTGCTTGGACTCATCCCTTCATGTGGATCTGGGCTCCAGGGGCACATCCTCAGAGGCCCCACGTGACCTCCCCTGCCACCAGCCAGTCCCCATCCTCCGTGCACCCCTTTCCTTGTGCAGTGCATACCGGGCCTGAGCAGTTCTGTTTGCCAACTCCTTTGTTGTCTGTCTGCTCCCTTGCAGCAGCTTGCTTAACATGATTTCCCCGCTGTCTTTCTCGCTAACAAGAACCCACCCTCTTGCATGCTCCCACTCTTGGCAAGCACTGAAGGGTCTTCCGACCCTATTCCTCTCCCACTGATTGCTTTAGAATCCGCAGGGGACCCCAGTGCAGCCAAGGAGACGTGACCCTGCTCCTGGGAAAGTTGTATTGTGCTTATTTTTCTTTCTGTCTTTTATTAACTTACAACCTACACGGAGGAAAATCACCTTTTTACTGGGCAGGTCCGTGAGTATTGGGAAATGCACCCAGTCATGAATCACCATTGCAGTTGGGCTAAGGACAAGCCCATCGCATGGGGTTCCCTCTGTCCTCTGTCCTCACTACCTGCATTGGCTCCTGGCAGCCACTGAGCTGACTTTTGTCCCTACAGTTTTTTGCCTTTTTCTGAAAGCTGTATACATGGAGTGTGACAGTAGGTAGCATTGTGAGTCTGGCTTCTTTCACTTGGAATTTGAGATTCAGCCACATTGTTGCACATATCAATAGTTCTTCCCTTTTATTTGCTGAATAGTGCAGTGTCGTAGGGACGTACCAGGACTTGTCATCCATTTCCCAGTTGAGGGACATTTGGTTGTTGCCAGTTTTTGGTGATTAGGAATAAAACTTCTATAAACATCCTTGTAGAGTTTGTATAGGCCTACGTTTCAGTCAACTCAGGCAAATAGCTAGGAATGGGATAGCTGGGTCACATGGCAAATATGTGACTTCTAACTTTATAAAAACCTGCCAAACTGTTGTCCCAAGTGGCCATCCCAGTTTGCACATCCCCAGCAATGTGTGGAAGTTCAGTTGTTCCACATCCTCATGAGCACTTGGCTTTGTGAGCTTTTAAATTTTTAAGTTTTATTAGAAATAGATGTATAGTGGTATATCATTGTGGTTTTAACTTACATTTCCTTAATGAAAAATGATCCTGAGAATCTTCTCAGGTGTTATTTGCCATCTGCATATCTTTTTTATGAAATACCTGTTTAAATCTTGTGCCCATTTAAAAATTGTTCGTCCCGCCCCCCACCCCATTATTGAGTTTTGAGAGTTCTTTACATATTCTGGACGTAGGCTCTTCATCACATATATGACTTACACATACATTCCTTTAGCCTTTGTCTTCTCTTAATAGTTTCTCTCGAAGACTAGAAATTCTTAATTTTAATCCAATCCAATCCATCAGCTTTATCTTTTATAAAATGAATTGTGATTTTGTTATTAATCTCAGGACTCTGCCTAACTGAAGGTCACAAAGATGTCTTCTATGTTTTCTTTTAGAAGTTTTATTGTTTTAACAGTCTGCATTTGGTCTATGTTCTATTTTGAGTTAATTTTTTCATATGGTTCAAGATATGAATTGAAGTTGTCATTTTTTTTCCCCTTGCAAATGGTATGCAATTGTTTTAGCCTCATTTGATGAAAAGACTATTTTTTTCTCCATTGAATTGTTTTTTCACCTTTGTCAAAAATCAATTGACTATAATTGTGTAGGCGTATTTCTGGACTCTTGGTTCGGATCCATTCATCTATGTGTCTATCCTTTCTCCAATACTACACTTCTTAATGTGGCAGCTTTATAGTAAGTCTTGAAACCAACTATTGCAAGTCCTTTAACTTTGTTCTTTTTAAAAATTGTTTTAACTATTCTAGTTTCTTTGCCTTCTCATGTCATTTTTAGAGTCAGGTTGTTGATTACTAGAAAAATTCCACTGGGAATTTGATAGGAATTGCCTTATATGCATAGATAAGTAAAAGGAGAATTGACATTTTAAACAATACTGAATCTTCTAATACAGGAATATGAAATATCTCTCCATGTTTTAGGTCTTTGAATTTTTTCATCAGTGTTTTCAGTTTTCAACAAGATTTTAAACATGTTTTGTAAGGTTTATACCTGAGTATTTCATAATTTTGCTATTGTAAATGGTAATTTTTAACATCAATTTCAAATTCATTTGTAGGACATAAAAATATAATTGATATTTATATATTGACCTTATGTCCTACAATTTTGTTGAGGTCAATCATTAGTTGTAGTCACTCCCTTCTAGATTCTTTAGGATTTTCTATATTGATAGTTATATCATCTACATCTTTTCAATATGTATGCCTTTCATTTCTGTTTCTTGCTTTATTGCATTGGCTAGGACAGCCATGATGATGTTGAACAGAAGCAGTGTGAGAGAGCATCCTGGCCTTGCTCTTGATTTTAAGAGAAAACAGCCAGTCTTTTACCACTAAGTATGATGTTAGCTGGAGGTTTTTCATAGCTGCCCTTTATCAGGTTGAGAAAGCTTTTAATCATGCATGAATGTTTTACTGTTCTTCATAGGAGTCAGAAAAAAAGAAACCCCCCCTTTTTTTCTGAACATTTTTATGTCTAGTTCTGATACCTGAAACTATGGCAGCTATTTTGTGACCATGAGGAAAGCTAGTCGGAGGAGCAAAGCCAGCCTACTGATGATGGAAGTATAGAAAGATGAAAAGAATCTGGGTTCTTTCCATCCTTGGTTCACCGATCCAGTCCCGGACCCTGTGCTACCACCAGAATTCTTATTATGTAGGAAAAGAGAAAGTTAAATAGCTTTATAGTTAAAGCTTTTGAATTTTGGGATTTTGTTCCTTGGAGCCAAGAGCCACTAAACTAATATGTCCCAATATTTGAGAGTAGGGACTTTTTCTTTGCACTACTGCATACCCATGCCTAGAATGTGCCAGGAATTTAGTAAGCACTTGCTAAATGTTTGCTGCATAAATGAATGGTGACCAGGGCCTAGAGCATTCTCATTCCGAGAGTCATTTTTGCTTCAATCTAGTGGAAAAGCCCTGGGGGGAGAGCAAAGAACACTTTAGAATAGGGTATGTGAACACAGGACGGCTGCTCTGAGCTTTGGAACAGAGACATTAGAAACTCAAGTGGGAATGAATTGGGTTTACAATCAGGTTTCAGCCTGAAGTATGGACGTGAACAAAGAGGAGAAGACGCACAACGGAGCGAGCGGAAGATGGACTGCTCCGGCAGAGCCTCACTCAAATCAAACCCCTTTACAGGTTCAAAAGCCCAGTATGTGCTGTGGAGGGAATGGCATTTCTTCCTTTCTCAGAGCAGCAACCTGTGAGACTTGTTCTTTAGTCATGAGCCCTGTTTCAGAAAATAAATTATACAGATTGCAACAAGGAATGAGAACATGTAATGCTTGCAAAATCTCTGTGCGAAGTTGCTCCCTGCCTAGAAATTATGCTCACTTGTAGTTTAATGTTTCAGTTAGAGAACACCTCAGATGAAGTGATGATGTTATGACTGGCTGTCACCTCAGCCATCATCCCATTATCCTGGCTCTGGGGATGTGAGAAACAGGGACAGAATACCCGCTTCCACACCTACTTGCAGTGGCTGCTGGTGGAGCCTACCGCGGGGGCTGGGGTGGGGTTGGGCCGTCCTTCCTTTGTCACCACCCTGGGCCCTCTGCTCCCCACAAGAACAAAGGAATCATGCCACCTTGGAATACTCTGGATGGCTCAGATTTATACTTCAGGTCATATAGTATAGGGGTTAAAGGTGGGAGATCGAGGCAGAGTATTTGGGTTTAAATCCTGTCTCTGACACATACCAGCTACGGGCAAGTCAAATTGACCTTGGACCAGTCATTTAGCCTCTCAGTGCCTGTTTCTTTATCCATAAGAAAGGGAAATACAATCCATGCCTACCTCAGGTGCTGGCATGAGGACCACCCCACATGTGCGGGCCCCAGCACACACCAAAATCAATGGGGGTGAGCTACTATTCTCCCTGGCTGAGCAGTCCTGGGGCCCAAGGATACTGCCCAGGGAGCAGAGCGGGTGACTCTAGGCAGTAACGGGGAAGGAGTCCCCATTGAGAGGCCAGAACCTGGAGAGCCCCAGCATTGCAGCCTGGGAGCCAAGGAGAGCTACTGGGGGACAACCACTTGGTGACCCTTAAGGGCCGATGGGCTTTCAGACAAATGTGGGGCAGAGCGGTGGGAGGTACCCCAGACCATTGTGGGGTTGGTCACACATGTGCATTAAGGTGTGAACCTCAAGGTGACACGGTGATTGCAGGACAGGAAGCAGGTATGGTCTGTGCTCAGAGGTGACATGATGCCAGGGAGATTTATACAGTTAGGGGATTTGAAACGCCATACAGGGGGGCCAGCTCCAGGCCTGGTCTTGATGTTGGATGTGGAAGGGCGGCCTCATGGGGACATGGGGGTGAGCAGGGCTTTTTCAGAACCCATGGACTTCTGGGTGCTTCACAGAGGGGGATGGAGGAGAAGTTTAGGAATGCTAGTGTCCAGGCCATAATGGAAAAGAACAGGAAAGAAAGGGAGAGTTCTGGCAGAGTTTGGTCCTAAAATTGGGCCAGACAAGCAAGGTAAAGGCCTAACTGCACCGCTGGGCCTGCCAGTGAGGAGGGAATAATGAGAGGAGACGGGACCCCAGGAGCCTAGACCACCGCTGAGGAGAGAGCTCATGGTGGGGAGTGGTGATCCTTGGGGCATAGGTCAGGGAGCTACTGAGGGTGATTCTCCAAGTTGGGTGGGGTGGCTATGGAGGAGGAAAACCAGAATTCACAGCCCCAGGGTTGTTCAATATGGGCAGGGATAGCCGCCTCATGGCCCAGAATAAAGATGCTTGGGCTCCTCGGGAGGCTGTTCGCAAGTGGGGAGAAGCACAGGAGATTGGGGCCGGGGACGGCATGGCCGGTGTTGTGAGACTGAGGGGCTCCTGCTCGCAAGGAGTGGACCCTCTTCCTCAGTTTCCCCTGTACATCTGTTACAGTGAATGAGCCAGCCCTGATGCATTATTATTAACAAATGTCCACAGTGCATTCAGGTTTCCTTAGTTCTTACCTATTGTCCTTTTTCTGTCCTGGGACCCTGCTCAGGGTTACATTTCGTTGTCACATCTCCTTAGGCTCCTGTTGGCTGTGACAGCCTCTCAGACTTTGCCTGTTTTTGATGACCTTAACAGCTTTGAGGAGTGCT
Organism: Lyroderma lyra; assembly: GCA_004026885.1. Lineage (NCBI taxonomy): Eukaryota > Metazoa > Chordata > Mammalia > Chiroptera > Megadermatidae > Lyroderma > Lyroderma lyra. The sequence continues at coordinate 111,787 of PVJL010004912.1, forward strand.
GATCAGGTATATTGTAGAGTGCCCCTCACTTAGGCTTTGTCTGATGGTTTTCTCATGATTATACAGTAAGTCTTCACTTAGTGTCATTGATAGGTTCTGTGACTTTCAGCGAAACAACAGCTAAGGAAATGAATTCTACCACAGGCTACTTAATATAAACAAGACCTGAGTTCCTGCAGCATCTCACCAAGGTTATAATGAAATGACCTTATCTGAGGTTATGCTGTACTGGGCTTAGGTTTTGAGAGGAAGACCACAAAGGAAAGTGCCTTCTTGTCACGTCATGTAAAGGGGCCTGCTGCCAACAAAGTGTGTCGCTGCTGCTGTTGGCCTGACCACAGCTGAGGCCGGGTGGTCAGGTGCCTCAGTCATCAAGTCGTTTCTCCCGCTTTCCATACTAAACAAACTGGAAGGAAGGCAATGTAACTTAGGTCCATTTCACAGAGGGGAAACTGAGGCACAGGGTGGCTTCCTTGAGTCTTTATGAGACCATCACATGTATTGCCTCATGAAGGCACCAAAGAGCTTTAAGTAGTGGGGAGAAGGGCCCAGAAGGCCCTGCTGTCAGAGCAGGATGCACACGGGCAGTTTTTGCTCAGGAGACAGATGCTTCGTCATCAAGTTCCCGGGGGGTTTAGATGATGCCTGTGCTTTGTGGCTGCTTCCACTTCCCTTTTCTTATTCTGGTTAGTGGTTCCTGATTTCCACTTGGAGGATTTCCTTTCTCTTGAGAAGTTGGTCACGATGGATTTCTCAATCAACTTCATGTTTCCCCTTCCTACAGGGTGGAGGCGAGATTCAAGCTGGTATCCCCTCTTTGAGGATTTGGGACCGTCGCTGTGCTCTGCACTGGAGGGACACACTCCAGGAGAGGCAGAGTCTCCCTTTCTTGCTGCAGCATCTCCTGTGGTGACCCAGCCTCCACCTGGAGGCTCTTGTCAGGTGCTTTTGCTGGGCAGCCCCAATCTATCCTCCAACCCCCCAGCAGTAGTCCCTCCTCGTGTCCCCTCTGTAGTCTCAGGAAGGTGGCTGCTTCACCGGATTCATCTCTGGGTTGTTAGGCTTCTCAGTACTCTGTCAGCTGCATAACCAAATGCCCTCTGATGAAAGACCTGGAGTGGTTTGTCTTCCAGACTGGTGCACGTGGAAGCTAGTTGGAGCAAATGCTCCCAGGGACTGCGTGCTGAAGACTGCCTGCCAATGCTTATAGTTTCCGTGGTCACTCCTCCAGGGCTCCTGGACGTCCCGAGGCTTGGTGTCAAGCTACACGAGATCCCAGCTGCCATCTTTTCCTGAGGATGGTCAGAAGCTTGCTGAACTTCCCCAGGGCACTGGCTGGATTGCCCTGCGTGGGTAAGGTTCTAGAGCAGTGGTTCCCAACCTTTTCCCACTTGTGTACCCCTTTTAAACCCATTTCTATAAATTGTACCCCTTGTTTCTAAAACAGCTGTTTTGAAATACTGACATTTTTGCTCAGTGGCTATCTTAATGTAAAATAGTGGAAATGAGGTAATAAGTTAGGAAAGAAAAATTACTACACTAAAAGTACAAATCACAGATTTAGTTTTACAGTATTAGTAACACAGTTAAATATTAATAACAATGATCAAGTATTTAACAATCTTTTAATTTATTATTAATAATATTTATTTCTGTTATCTTAAAAGGCTGTAATAATTGTTATGCAGATCACTAGCTGATTGAAATACTGTTAGTGAGATCATTGAGCTTGCTTTGATGCACTTACTTTCTTGAAGTCAGGCTCAAAAGATGCAAGATACAGTCTTAAATCTGGACTTGCATTAAGCTTGTTGTGGTACTTATTTTTTCTGAAGGCGTAGGAAGACAAAGCTCTCTCCACTAGTTCAGCAGTAGTAAATGGTAAGTGGTATTTGAGTGCCTTCTCACTGAGCTGTTCGTATTCCTCAGAGATATCTACCCAGAAGGTAATAAGATGCTTCCTTTTAAAATCAGAATTTAAAGACAAATCAGTTGAAAGTTCAATTAAATGCTCTTTTTCATTGATTGATAGTTTAGCTTTTTTGAAGAATTCTTCATTGAAGGGATCTGCAATCCTGTAGTTTTCTTTTCCATGTTGAGGGAAGTACTCATAAAAGGACACTTTAAGACCTTTCAAGTGACTTACAATATTCTCTTTCACGTTTTGGGATAGGTGCAAGTCATTCTCAGATAAGAAGTTGTGCAGAGTTTCAACAAACTTCAGTCAGTAACTAAACTGATCAACCAGTCTGGCTATGGATGTATTTATATGTTTGGGGAAGTTCTAGAAACATTATAAATGGATTGCTCTGAAACTGTGTGTAATGATTGGTAGAAGAGTGGTTTGGGGGAAGTGTTCATAGCCACACCCTCACCAATCATCATTTGCTAATGTGATCTAATTTTGAAGTGTCTCCTTAATGGTGATTCTACCCCTATGGGGGTTGTCCAGAAAGAAAGATCCATTAATGGTGATTCACAGTAAGGGATCTGAGTGCAAAAAGGCAAACCTCAGACAGGATCCCACATCCTCGTTGCCAGCCATAGTCCAGGCTTAGCTTAGGGGGACAGAGCTCGGTGGTTTCCCACACCTAAGTGAGGCCACACCCTTGGCCCTGTTAGCTCTGAGTTACATTCCAGACAAAGATGAACAGGAAGATTATGGATTTGCAAGGCCTAAGAGTTGAGAGAGAAACCCCAAGAGAACACCACCCCTTTTCATACATACCTGGCTCCCTCACTCCTTAGTGGTGTGTCCCTAATGGTCACAAGGTGGTCCGGTGTCCCTGTGAGCCTCAGTTGTTCCCTCTTTTCAATGGGAATAATATACCTTCATGGTCATATTAATGTGGGGACCAAATGGGACAAGACCCTGTATGAAATGTCCTAGCACTGCTTTTCTCTTCCTTGGGCCAGGGGCTGCTGAATTTGGTGACAGATTGTCTCTGTGGCAGCAGGCTTGGAGGAGCAGTGGGGACATTCTGGATCCACTGGCCCTGGGCTTCCAGCTGCAGGGCCTGCCTTGTTCTTTGGGAGATAGAAAGGATGGGGGTGAGCCGGGGAGGCAGAAGAAGGAAGGGTACAACAAGGATCAATGAGCTGCCTGATTTCTTCCTCCAGGAAGTCAGCTTTCCTTTTCTTTCCCTTGGCTGGCAATTACCTGAGGCTACCTTTTACAGGCATTGAAAGGGTCTGGAAAGGTGAGTGGAGATAGTGGAGGGACAGTAACCTCTGGGACAGGCTATAAAATAGGCTGCTGAGAAGGAGTGGGGTGGTGGGAGGAGGATAGAGGAACTGGTGGGGCTGTGCTGGGGTGGGCTAAGCTTTAAGAGAGACTACGGAGAGTAACCATTCTACTGAGTCTGTCCACACCTTTTCCAGGTGAGCTGGCCAGGGAGATTAAGTGACTTTCCCAGGAATCATTCAGCTGGTTGGTGCTTTCGTTCGTTAGTGAGCCAGGGTTCAGAAGCCCAGAGACAGAGGAGTGCTGCAAACTGCTTACTACCCCTGCTGAAAAGGAGATCCACTTGCCAGTCACCAGCACAGTTGCCTTTGTAAACCCTGCAGCAGTCATGGCGTCTCAGGGACCTCCAGGCGGGCCTCATTAACCAGCTGCCCCTGGGCTTGACTTGGAGGCCCTGCCCCCATTCCATTGTCTCTCAGTGTGGGAGGATCGTGGGAGGGTCACCACCCACTGCTCTGCAGGCTCAGGTGCATCGGGGCTCTGTCACCATGGCAACCCAGGGCTCTCTGCTCCAGTCACACTTGTGAGGAGAGCGCCTGGGTTGGGCTCATTGAGCAGGCAGACTGCCCAACTCCAGGTGTGACTTGCAGATCATTAATCTGACTAGGCATGAAAAGGGGGCAGGGGAGACCCCCCACATGCACCCCTGGCTCCCTCCTCCTCCTCATCAGGGCCATGTCCACAGGTCCCTTTCCTGGCTGAAAAGCAGCATGGGTGCAGGCAGTGGCCAGTCTGAAGCAGCTGTCCGCCCCTACCGTCTGAATGACCTCGGCGGGGTCACTATCCTCCTGGGGACTGGTCCACCTTTGCCTTTTGAGGGTGATTCTCATGCACGTGCACTCACCCGTCCATCAGCAGAAGGTCCACCTTGGGCCTCCCTATCAGAGTCCCAGCCTCCTGCATCCATGGCATGGTGGACAGCTCCAGGGGAGGTCCCCATGCCCGTGGTGGGCACCCATGCGCCACTTCCCTCCAAACACTGTCTCCCTGCCAGCTCCTGCGTCACAGTGGGCTACACTGCCCTGTTCCAGGCATTCAGGCCAGGACCTTGGAGTCCATGTCCACCCTCCTGTCCTCACTAGATGACTGTTCCAGCCCCCGCCTCGGCCCTCGCTTCCCCACCTGAACAGCCCCAGTGGTCCTGTAGAAAGTAGGCACCGCAGGCCTCTCCCCTACTCGGAACCTCCGTATGGCACCACCACACTCAGGATGAAGCTCACAGTCCCTACAGTTGTGGACCTGTGAGCCCCACCCAAGGCTCATCCCCAAAGCTGCAGAGTTTGCTTGTGCCAATGCCATGTTCTCAACCCCACCTTGTTTAAATTGTAAGCCCCTGGGGTGTCCCCCTCACCCCATACTGCTCTATTTATTCCCAAGTGTTATCCCGTCTAACACATAATCTTACTCATTTATTAATGCTGTTGTGTACCGTCAGTCTTCCCCAAACGTGAGCTCCATGGAGATGGGGCTCTTGGCCCAGTGACTGAAGGTGGGGAAACACCAGGCACCCCTTCATCTACTCCTCCCAGCCCATGGCAGGTAGGGCCTGGTGGAGTTAGCCAATATTCTTGGTTTGAGCCATACAGCCAAGTTTTTCCATTGATTGGAGAGGAAACGCCAACATTTAAAAAAAATCAATCTCTTTGACATAAAAACCTAAATTTCTGAATTTCCTTGAAAAGTGGGGTGATCTGGCCATGCTATGCCCACATCCCCTCCCAGTAGGAACTGGGTGGAGCTGGACAGTGGCTGCCCCCTGAGATGGGGCCACAGTCCTGCTGGTGCCTGTTGTTCACTGCCGGAGTCTTTCTCAACTCCCTGGGCACACAGTCTTCAAGGGCACTAGAGTCCGGCCACTCCAACGGTCCCGTCATCTTTCCATAGCTGGTGGGTCCCTGCTGCTCTGTGCCGGGCCTGTGCTGAGCACGGGGGCCAGAGTGGTGGGTCAGACTTTGTTCTCTGGGTGGGGGAGAGAGATGAATGAAGCTTGGGAGTTGGCCCCGTAGCCTAGCCAGGTAGGTGGTCAGAGAGGGCCCCAAGAGGGAACCTGCTGGTGAGGAGCAGTTAACCCACTGGACAGGAGACTGTGGGGGAGCCCAGGACTGGTTGGTGGTAGAGTGTGGCCGGAGGAGCGGAGTGCTCTGGGAGCAGAGGGCAGAGGCAGGCTCTGCTAACAGAATGAGAAGCCAGATGCTGTGGACGGTGAGAATCTGGTTTAGATGCTTGTCTGGATTCTGCCTCATGGGGAGGCACCCAGGCTTTGAACGGGGCCCGGAACTTGGTGCAGCAGACACCTGGCACCCTTGTACCTGGGCTGCTGGAGTGCAGTCAGCAGATCTCCTCCAGCTGGCAGCTCCTTCAGGGTAGGGCGCAGATGCAGAGAGCCCTCACCCAAGGCCATACCCTTCCTGAAGGATGTGGGGGCATAAAGGTCAGCCATACCTATTGACTGGGGACACTCTGATGGTCAGTATTTGCTCCAGAGCTTCCCTCTGTGTTGGCCAAGGTCTGTTAATTTTGTGTTGCAGTTTGAGTTTTCCCTCCGCCCAGCTGTGCTCCCTTCATATCACAGGGGTTGAGCTCTGATAAACATCTTTCATTCCAGCCACACTCATCTGTCAGGTGGGGTAAAGTAGGCTGGGCAAGGTGGGAGCTGGGAGATGAGCCAGGAAGCTCCGGCAGCTGCTCCGTCAGGAGGAAGGCCCAAGCCTCCCCATGACCATGGCAGGGAAGGTGCGAGATTCTCAGCCACTACAGAACAGCACGGTGGTTCAGCCCACTACGGGCGGAGTCAGACAGTCCTGGGGTTGGATCCTGACTCCACAACTTCCCAGGAACCCCGGGGCAGGTTCCTCTGAGCTGCACATATGGCATCCTTAAAATGAGAATGACTATAATAGTGACAACCTCGTAGAGTGGTTGTGAGGACACAGTCTATTAAAAAGCTCAGCTCAGGGCTTGGTAAGAAGTATGCACCTTTCTTTTAAAGGTGTCACCGGCAAGGTTTGTAGCCATAGAGCCATGTAGTCAATCATTAATACATACATCTGAGTAGTGTGACCCCCACCCCCACCAGGACCGCCCCTCAGGTTGTGAGGATTGATTCCCACTCAAAGCAAAAGACCCACTCTGGTCTACCCTCCACATGTGATTAGGTCTTCTGAAGTACAGGGAGTTTGTTGGGGTCGCCCATTACTACCTTTCTGGACCCGAGGGTTCAGGGGCCTGGGGTCTGGGAAGCACTGGCTCCAGACAGCCACTGCTGGGCTGGGAGTGGGCCTGACCCAGCTCTAACTCATCTCCGGGAACTGACTCCCTGCAGCAGGAGGGATTCAGGGCAGATGAGGGTTTAGTCAGGGCCCACAGTCAGGCACCAGGATGGCTGCACTTATTGTTGAAGTTCATCCACGTCGCAGGAAAGAACCTTGAGCTCCGGAGTGTCCCTGCATCCCAGACCCTCAGCAGGATTCCCTCTGCCTCCCCACCTCCTGAGGCTCACAGGCCAGCACCTGGCCCAAGTGTCTTCTAATTGGCTGGTGCTCCTGCCAGATGACCCATGGTGGCCACCTGCATGGGGCTGTTTGTCCACAGGTTGCCTTCAGGGGATGTTACGTGGCTCATTTTGAGAGATATATTCCAGGATCCTCCAGCGCCTTTCTAGGAATATCCTTCCAAGAACATTCTGTCATGCTTGGGGCTGCCAGCCTGCCACCTGGACAGGCCTGGCGTGAGTCCCTCGGCAAGATCTTCTGAAGTGGCAGCAGCTCACATCAGTAATTCTGTCAGGATTGGGGAGGGAGTCGCAGAGGAAAAGCAGGGTGCTGTTTCAGGAAAAAATGCTCATATTCATTGGGGCTCACTCTTGCCTGGAGCTGTTCTAAGCACTGTCCATGTATTAGTTCATTCAAGCTGCCCACTTACTGCAAGAGGTGGGGCCATTGTCATTTTACTCATTTCTTGTCTTCTAGGTGAATTATGTCCTTTGCCCAGGAACACACAGCTCACGAGTGTGGAGCCAGGGTCTAACCCAGGCAGCTTGTTTCCAGACACCTGCTCTTAGTGGCGAATACCCCACACAAGGGCAGTGAAGAGTACCCTGCCCAGCCATGCAAGGCCAGGGCTCTGGGACCCATGCAAGGCCAGAACTCTGGGACCCATGCAAGGCCAGAGC